>JAECUM010071077.1:0-10031 GCA_016617855.1 Megalonaias nervosa | reverse complement strand
ATAAGTATTATATACGTGTGTAAATAATAGTATACTGTGTGTAGGTATTTTTAAACTGTGTATAAGTATTATTACACTGTGTGTAATTATTATACTGTGTGTAACTATTATGATACTCTGTGTAAGTATTATTACTATATATATATATATATATATTGAAATTTAATTTTCTTGATTTATATTTTACGTGCCTATATGTCCATCTACCATTCTTTCTGCATTTCCACTTATGACCAAAATGGAATTATGCTCATACTACTATGCCTTTTTATCTTCTAATTCTACATACTAATCCTGATCAACTGAAATAATCTAGCATTCCAGATGTATGACCTATTTTCTTAAAACACAAAACCAAAAACAGTGGCGTTTCAGAGAAATGTAATTTTCAAAACAGTGTCATCCGGGTCTTTAAATCCTCATTTAAATGAAAGAAATTATGCTTCTTATTCAGCCCCACGGCACAGTATTAGAAACTGTAATCGTCTGCAATTGTCCATTTACTTTATTAACACCTTTTCAATCATCCAAAATGAAAATGAAGATGTTTTTGACAGTTTGACGTATTACAATGAAAAAGCTTTTAATTCTTTAAAAAATTTTCATTTCAAACAATAACTGCAACTAGAAGCATTTTCATGGTTTACCATGTCAATCCGCAACATATGATTATCACTACTGCCAGTTGAAAAATTGGTTAATACCGAAGGCGTGTTTGGTATTTGATTAGTTCATTTGCTTTTTCATGTCAAATATAACAGAAAGAATGCGGTCAAAACGATACTTTACTATGGTCTTTTTACGCGCATGCTTGAATAGTGCCTTCATATTAGAGTTTGTGTGAATACTTCAGTGCAAGCTGAATAGTTCAAACTTTACTTGTCACTGGAGAGATACTTTCAAGGTCCGTCCGGTTTTTATCAGCATGAACAATCTGGTCATTTTTGAAGTGTAAAATGATTCCGAAAATCAAACAACCACAGGGACTACAGTAAATACATACAGGCCGAATGTTGCATTCTTATAAAAACCTATCAACCAACTAATACCGGTGCTGATTGCCTCACACTGGTTCCAATGATAAAATGTTTTTTTTTAGCTATGTGGATATGCGATTCGGCAATAGAAAAAAAAACCACAACATAAGATTTCAGATTTGTCTGTTCTCGAGATTTTAATATCCTGGAAGTTTGGAACAATAAATCACGTTATCAAGCATATCGTCTAAAAGAAGAAGAATTAGAAAAGTCAATGCAAATTGGAAAGAAGTCAGGAGCCAAGAAAACAAATTTTGCTTCTGGACAACAAGGACAAGATCGATAAGAAAATCCGAATACAATTTCAAAGAACTCCTGAAATGATTTTATGTCAATATTAACCTAATTTTCAAGTTGTGCATTAATTTAGAATTTAATCTCAACATTGCATATTGCAAAGAGGTAATCATTTTACAAAGTTTATGTAAAGGTTAGATTTGACCAAGAAATAATCATGCAAATACACGAATCTAAATCTGTTCAATAGTCTTTGGTTTGGTTGATTTCTTGTTGTTAATTTTAAGCCGTTTTTCATCATATCATACGATGCAATATGCTGAATTTAGAAACAAGGAAAAAAAGTATTAAATTTGCTACAATAATTTATGCGATGAAATAATAAAAAATTAAGCTAGCGTGCTTAAATTCAATATTCATGATAATTCATGTCAGAAACTGTTAGGCTCTACGGCGTTGACATTGTTATCTTCGGAGAAAATATGATTAGAATTTTCAATACCGAACAGAAACAGTTTACTATTTGGATTGTAGTCTCGCTGTGGTGACATGCTTTAGATGTGGTCATTTGTAACGTAAGTACGTATACTTGTAAATATTTCCGCTAGTACACTGGACATTCATATTTTTATATCAATACTGGGGTTCCAAGATTCAAGGGACAAAGACAACAAAAAGGCATGAGAAGCACATGCTGAGAAAAATGATCTAACAGTTCAAAATCGTTCCTATTTTCCAAAAGCTTAATATATATATATATATATATATATATATATATATATATATATATATATATATATATATATATATATATATATATATATATAAGAAGAAGAAGAAAAAGAAGAAGCAGAAGAAGAATTACTTCTGGTACCTTTTGAGTGTTAGCAGTTTATCTTTTTAATGCTCAAGTTTGAATAAACATTCTTCTATCAGATCGATCTTTAAAGAGTCAAATATTCTGTCGCACAGTAATACATATAAAAATATTTGACATCGTTTCCAACCAAAGAAAATTTTTACTGTAGGTAATATGGTTGCATGCATCCATTGTAACAAAAGTATGTTTTCAATGGAATCTTTAGATGCTCCGGTCGCCTAATAGTTAGAGCGTCCGCCTCGGATAAGGGAGGTCGCGGGTTCCAACCCCGACCGAGTCATATCAAAGAACTATAAAAAATAGTACTAACAGCTGCCTCGCTTGTCGTTCAGCATTAAGAGTTTGTCTTAGGACTGGTCGGCCTGGTGTCAGGATAATGTGACTGGGTAACACATGATGCTACATGTCTGCGGCATGATGCACTAGTGCTAAACATCACTATAAACTGCCACATTGCAGATATCGTAGCGATATGACTGAAAAATTGTTAAAGCTACGCTAAAAATCCAAATCACACACACTCAGTGGAATCTTTATATGGGAATTAATACGCAAAGCATTTAGAAACGCTTAGGAAAAAGAAAAAAGATGATTGTTTACAAAAAAACAATAAAACTTCAGTCGGTTATCAGTTTTTACTCTAGAAAACACGCGAACCGTTTAATATGAACCAAATTATCCGAGGAAACACGCACGTAACCACGTTTAATACCGCTTGTTACTATATGGAATTCAGATTCAGTGGAAAGAGAAATTGAAAGTGTCCAAAGCAATATCGACACATAAAGAGATAACTGTAATAAAGTAGTAAGGTATACATCGCCTAGCAGAAATATTTTTAAGCAGCACACACAATGAAAACATTACTTTGTTTTCTCTTACATTTAGCCAGACAGGTATGAAACTCGGTTTTTCCCTTACATTAGACAGACAACTATGAAACTTAGTTTTCCCTTACATCAGACAGCCAACCATGCAACTCAAATTTTTCCTAAAGACAGACAGACATTTTTTTTTTTAAATCAGACGGATAGCCATGAAATAAGTTTTCTCTTACATTAGACAGAAAACTATGCAACTCACATTTCCCTTACAACAGACAGGTAACTATGAAACTCAGTTTTCTCTTACATTAGACAGAAAACTACGAAACTCACATTTCCCTTATATCAGACAGGTAATTATGAAACTCAGTTTTCTCTTAGGTTAGACAGACAGCTATGAAACTCAGCTCAGTTTTCTCATCAATTAGACATGCATCTATGAAGCTCAGTTTTCTCCAAAATCAGACAGAGAACTATGGAACTCATTTTTCTCTTAAATAAGACAGACATCGATTAAACTCAGTCTTCCCTTACATCAGTCAGACAGCCACGAATCTTGGTCTCCACGTACTCCAGGCCGATTGTTGTGAAACTCGGTTTTATCTTAAATTAGATAGCAATGAAAAGGCAGTCTTTCGTTACATCATACAGACTGCCACACAAATCAGTTTTCTCTTAAATTCGACAGACAGCTATGAAACTCAGTTTTCCATTACACCTGACAGATAGCTATGAAACTCAGTTTTCCCTTATATTAGACACAAAGTCTATATAAAATGTTTATTATTCTAGAGTGACCAGTTATACATTTTGTCCAGTATATTAATAATTCTACAGTTACCAGTCATACATTTTATCCAGAATATTAATAATTCTACAGTTACCAGTCATATATTTTGTCCAGTATATTAATAATTCTACAGTTACCAGTCATATATATATATATATATATATATAGTATATAGTATATATAGTATATATATATATATATATATATATATATATATATATATATATATATAGTATAAGTTGTTATATATATATATATATATATATATATATATATATATACCGATTATCTCAAAAATTTTGATTTCATCGACATAGTTCCGAACCAATTTCGGAATTATTTTTGGTCATATGTCTGAATAAATTTTCATGCATAGTGTCTTTGAAAGATATTGTAATTTTTTTTCTTCAGTATAGTTCAGTAGTTCAAGAACGAGAATTTGAACGCTGTTACCACACTGGTGTAACTCAGCGGAGTTATCAGAGTAATGACATGATGCAATTATCTGCTGCTTATGGTTATGATATCCTTAGGACATAACCATGGCCTAGCAATTAACAATTCCCCAAATAACTACAAAGCAAAATAAAGCAACAACAACAACAAAAACAAACAAAATGAAAAGGAAATAATAAACAATAATTTTAAGAAAAATATAGAAGTGAATAAAATTAAAAAATCCCCCCAAAATGAAATAATTAACAGTAATTTTTACAAAAATCCTTGTTGCACGTATAAGACCAGGTGACTCATGTTATTGGCTGCCACTTTTCCATGGAAACTAAACAGTAAATATTTTAATATATTTGAAATACTAATTACAGGAATCTAATACATATTGATCATGTGCCATGTACAGTTCGTGCTCTTGAAAAATAAACCGTTTCTAAAATATTGGCTTGTAATTACATACATCTCTCGGCTTGTTTGACAATTAATTGCAGCCAATCATAACAATTGGGTTTGCCTGACAGCCAATGATAACAATTGGGCTTGTCAGACAGTCAATGATAGCAAATGGGCTTGCCTGACAGTTATTTACAGCAAATGATAGCAACTGGGCTTGTCTGGCAGCCAATGAAAGCAGCTGGGCTTGTACGACAGTAAACTACAGCCAATGATAGCAACTGGGCTTGTCTGACAGCAAATTATAGCCAATCCTAGCAATTTGACTTGTCTGACGGTTAATTACAGCCAGTCATAAAAATTTTGCTTTGTTGACAGTTAATTACAGCCAATGATAACAATTTTGTTTGTCTGTCAGTTAATTCAAAATACTCATCTGATCAGATTCGTATAAAAAACAACTTTTTGAAGCTTTCATTCCATATAGGACTAAAAGAATAGGGAGTAGTGAATATGTACTGATTATCCCCTGGGACATCAAATGTACTGATTATCCCCTGGGACATCATATGTACTGATTATCCCCTGGGACATCAAATGTACTGATTATCCCCTGGGACATCATATGTACTGATTATGCCCTGGGACATCAAATATCACTCTGAGGTAAAATACCAAGAACTTACAACTGGCAAGTTTTGCTTTGGAATAACTTTAGTCATTTAGCTGTCTCTGACCGAGAACTGAGATCGCTGTACTAAATACTGTCAAACTGTATTATTCCCTGAGACAAATGTGGTCAAATTCGTTATCATATATGAAAGGTTTACAAAAAAGCGAAACATTACAATCCGCGTTATATCCAGTGAGAGAGTTTTGGCAGTCATCATTCACTGCAGTCAGAGCATAAATGACTCAACAATTACTTTTAATTAGTCACTTTCTATTCCAGTATATGGTATTTTTATATTTGTAAGCAACAATCTTATGTTGGTAGTAACGTGATAATACATACGCAAAACAAAGTTGTCAAATTGGTTGATGATGTAACATATGTGTTTAAATTTGGTTTACATTTACAGGAGTTTTACATTTCAAGAAATTTCTATTTTTAGCAGTTCAACAATTGTTGACGTCATGCTCTACCAGATCATGCTTGCACAAGAAAGAGCTGGCAGTATTATTGCCTTTAATGGAAGCTGAAAACTCAGAATAATACAAATGAACCATGATTCATTTCTGATTAAACAGACTGACGAGTCAGATAAACTAAACAATTTGATGGCATGGTTATTTTTTTTTCTTCCCATAATTGTCCTCATTGAATTATAATTTAGCAAGCGTAGCCTGTCCTCTGTGGAGTTTGATGTAGTCAAGTGTGGTTCAGCGTTTGCTAGAAATATTATTGTCCTAAGGAAACAAATACTCTTACTTTTCACCCCTAAAAGAAACACAATTATCCTTTTGCCTGCAACGCTAAAATATAACTCTGAAAAAGGTAGACAAATAGCTGGATTTTGCATCCGCAAAAATAAACCGTTAAACGGTATTATGTATCTTCACCATGGCTAGACATGTAGTTAAATTTCCTATCAAGACGATGTATAATTGATGTAATTGACAGAAAATATGTCGAATGTTTATGAATATCTGATGGTTTTAAACATTTTTATTTCCAGTTCGAATGCCATCAACATAGTGATTGTTGAGATGATGTTAGGCTAAATCCCACCAGAATAGTGATTTCATTATCTCTTGATCTGAAAAATGTAACTTTCTATACCTGATACCGATATCTTTCATTACAAATAGCAAAATAGAATGAACAATGATTCGTATCGACGGGAGAATGGTGGCATGGCGATTGGTGGCATGGCGATTGGTGGTATGGCGAACTGTTATAGTCGGTTATTGTCTGTTATAGTCGTGTCAAGCCCAAGTTTGTTCTGGTCTAATCAAACTGGTGTTATTTATCTTGGTATCGGCAGGTGATCCGTAGTAGCGTTGGTTCGAGTAGTACAAAGACTATTAATATTCCTGTCTGTATCTATTGCTTTTTGTGTCATTTCTTAACGTTAAGTTGGCTTGGTAATTGTGGCGCTTCTCTTTGAAGCGAACTATACTAAGCCATTAAATGGGCATTAACCTTTTCACTATACTATGAGGCTCACGATTATTTGTTGCCAAGGGTTTCAAGCTAACGAGACACCGTTGCTATCATCTATTGTGTCCTTGGTTTAAACAATAGTGATTTGTCATAAAAATATTAGACAGTATAATCAAAGAATAATGCACGTGAGATCGAGCGAGAAGCAAGTTGTTTGCTTGTATAAAGTTCTTTCCAAATTGCAACATTCATGACACCAATGTAATAACATTATGACTTATATTGACGATATTGTCAATTCAATATATAGCAGAAAAAATTGCATAAATCAATTAAAATTACTTAAAATTTAAAGATTAGAAGAAAATGATTGGTTAAAATGGTAGTAAATGGCTGATGAAAGTTGATAAAGATTACAGAAACTCGCTGGTGCTATTGTTGTTGTAGGGTTTAACGCCATTTTTCAGCACAATATAGGCTATACATGGCGGCCAGTATAATTGGTGGAGGAAGAACCCTGGAAAACCCCGGAAAGAACCACTGACCAACGAGAAGCTACTGGCAGTCTTTCTCACGTACCCACGTTAGCCGAGCCTGAGACTCGAACTCACGCAGACAGAGGTGAGATGGCAGTGATCCGTAACTGTAAGCGCTTTAGACCACTCGGCCACTCGGGGGCCCCTCGCATTTGGGATAGGTCTATCTTGATTCTGATACCTATATTTCAATTTGAAGCAATCAGAAATGACGTGTCCTTTTCTCTTGGAATAGGTACACGTAGGAATATACAAGGATTTTGAATCAAGTTTATCAGAAGCTTGATTTTTAGAAGTTGTACCAGATTGATTTTTAGGAGGAGTTGTATTGGGCTGGAATACCTTTCTACCAGTAGACTGCTGAGTAAATGATTTGCCTACAACAGGGACTTTATGAGTTAAGGAGTACTTATCAGCAGCAAGAGCAGCATTTTCCAAGGTTTCAATCTCGTGCTCTTCAAGATGATTCTTAACGTCACTAGGGACACAGTTCTTAAACTCTTCAAGTAACACAAGTTGTTTGATATTTTCATAATCATGTTCAACTTTCTGGGCTAAGCACCATCTCTCAAATAACTGCTCTTTTTCTCTAGCAAATTCAACATAAGTCTGTCCAGCTTCTTTTTTATAGTTTCTGAATTTTTGCCGATAAGCCTCAGGGACCAACGCATAACCCTTTAAAATGCACTCCTTAACCAAATCATAGTCAGAACTCTGTTGTACTGACAGGGATGCATAGATATTTCGGGCTTTTCCGAAAAGTACACATTGCAATAATTGAGTCCAATGCTCCCTTGGCCATTTCAGCAACTTTTCCAAAATAAACGAAATATTTGTCTACTTCCTTTTCGCTAAAAGGGGGAAATAACCTAATATTTTTTGTAATGTCAAAACTTGAATTTGTATGTAAAGTGGGATCGTGCTTGCCACTTGCCAGCTCAAATTCTTTCATTCTAATTTGAAATTCCCTTTCATCCTTCTCTCTTTGTAATTGTAACTGTGTATCTTTCTCCCTCTCCTGTCTCTCTCTCTCCTCTTTCTCAAATTGTAATTGTTTATCTTTCTCCCTCTCTCTCTCTCTCTCCTTCTCTTCAAATTGCAATTGTTTATCTTTCTCCCTCTCCTGTCTCTCTCCTTTTTTTCAAATTGCAATTGCAATTGCTTCTCTTCTAATTGCAACTGCATTTGTTCTTTCTCTTTTTGAAGCTCGAGCTTCCTTAATTCCAATTCCATCTTAAATTTCATTTTTAATTCCATTACTTTTATGTCAGAGTCCAATACCGACTTACTGACCGAAGCCAAAACACTTTTATCAAAAACATTCTTCTCTACCAGATATTGAATCAAAATGTTTTTAATTTCTTGTTTCGTTAAGGAAGATTTTGCTTCAGAAAGATCGTACTTTCTGGCAAGTTCAAGCAACTCATCTTTTTTCAGACTATCCAACTGTTCCTGAGTTTGACTAGAAAGAAAAGTTTCCACTTTTGATGACATTGTGAATGAAAGCCTGTTGTTTTCACTAAAGATTTCAAACAAAATGTAAAATAGTACTTGGGATTTAAAACTAGGGGAATTTAAATTTCAAAAAAACAATTTTCTGAAATATTTTACCAAAATTCATATATTCCAAGGACGAGCGATCCAATTTTCTCCTCTTTCGTGTAGGCTCGTACAATAATAACAAGAGAAAAGAGTGAAGACAGCAAGCTTTGTATATTTTAACAAAATAATTTATTTCCCTAGAAAACAATGTAAAAATTGGAAAATAGGACTTACGGTTTGTGAATATAATCCAAAATTTAATCCTAAGAATGAAAAATACAAGTCCTATCACTAACTAGTTCTATTAGAATCCAGGTTCGAATCTCGATGACGTTCCAAAATGGAAGGCGATGACGTCAGATGTTGTCTTGTACAAATATCAACAATTCCTCAATTGAATCACAGTTTATGTTTCTGAATAATTCCAGAATAAATTTCCACTGAATTTCTTTCTCCCAGAATTTATAAAACAGTACACTCGTTTGGTTTTCTAGAGAAGAAATTATTAAATTCCAAACACAAATGAATTTCAAAAACAATAAAATAACCTATCCGGCCTTCTAGGTATCAGGAATACAACTGACTGACGAGCGCTCAGAAAGGGTTATATATTATATTCACCCTAATTAACATCCCGTTCTCGCGAGACAGAATACGTGGTCTCCTAACACTCGAAACAACGCAATTAGAAAAATGCAATTCGTCACGTAGGAAGAACCCCTAACTACTATCACTCTGAAATAAATATAAAAATAAAACATTGTTTATTTAGGCTAGACGAAATGACCTTGGCAATAGCCAATCGTTTTAGCGTAGCGCTTACACTACCGCGAACCAAGGTAAACTAAAACTATTGCAAATGTAATACGTTTTACGTCTTAGATAAACAGAATGACTGAAAAAGAATTTCGAATCCCTGCAATAATCATTACAATAAAATGTAATGAAACAAAAATAAAATAAAAAAGAATTTTAAAACTAACACACAAACAATTTAATTACATATACGTAACAGTATGTATACTGAATAATCTATTACAGCATTAACGCACTTACTAATCACACACACACCCCCTTACACACCAAGCTTCCTCTCTACTTACAGTGGATATATATATATATACATATACATATACATATATACATATACATATATACATATATATATATATATACATATACATATATACATATATATACATATATATATATACATATACATATATACATAT
>JAECUM010071057.1:0-20918 GCA_016617855.1 Megalonaias nervosa | reverse complement strand
AAAAAAAAAAAAAAAAAAAAAAAAAAAAAGAAACCCCCACCCCCTCCAGGTCAGGTCTTTTATGCTAACAATGTTTTGATGCATAAAGTATTCAAATCAAATGTCAGAAAAACAGGTAACAAATTCACAACCATTCAATCGTGCTAACAAGCCTCCCAGAATGAAGGGACCGGCAGGACGAAATAAAGAGTTTTGCATACAATATCATGTAGATTTTAAGTTACACGATGCAATCTATTAGCTGCGCATTTTGTAAATCATCGATAATCATATCTGTCAGCATGGTTCCATGCATAGTTTAGGACATATACGATCAAGCTAATGGAAGATTGCAGTCTGATAATATCTGAATTTACTTTAGTTTCATTATCTATTTTGCAAGCTTTGTAGGCTAAACAAATATGCGTACCAGACTAATGTAAAATTAGTTATATTAATACAGCCGCATTCGATACGAGCTGTGTGGCCATGACATCATTACCGTACTGTACCTAGGAATTTGGAAGCTGCTTTCTCTTCCAAAATGCTATTATATAAATCTAATGTGAAATCTCAGCTGAAGTTGATCATTGGTCCTTATCGACAATAAGAACGGAAAGAATTAAAACAGAAATTTATATCTGAAATTTCGAAGACAAATGCAGATGCTGCACACACAAGTGTAAATAAAATCAAAACTATTAATATATAGTCTCCAATTAAATAAGGCCTACAATTAAGTTAAAGAGCAATTACAATAGAAACCTTAGTTCAAATATGAGAGAGAGAGAGAGAGAGAGAGAGAGAGAGAGAGAGAGAGAGAGAGAGAGAGAAAATATAAATAATGCAGCATGGTTACATCTCATAAAGTTCCTATAAAAAAGAATGAACCAGTCTCAAGGCCGAATCAAGGCTTTCCGAACCCCCTCCCCGGGCTAAATAAAAATGTACACACACACAAATGTAGTCAATTGTCACTTGAAATTTGACTATCGTTTTTATTCTTGTGCATGTTTGTTGGGTATTATGAACACTTTGAGTAAATAGGCAGATAGACTTTTGCTTTTGTGCCCTTTCGAGGAAAGTCAAAGCCTGTTTTAAATTTTGGAAACACGCCCCCGACCTCACTTGATCGGATCCGGCCCTGAGTCTATTATCCAATTAGTAACAAGAATGTCAATTAACAAAAATTATAAGAAAGGACGAATGTTTGAAAGATTACTTACGGTATTGTGAAATCTGAAGCGATTCTGGTATGCCTGAATTATATAACTGGGTCAGATAAGATAAAACTACATAAAGTAGTGTAAAAAATAAACTTGGAGATTTTCCAATGCTCTTGGGTTCTACCATTTAATTTTCGGGAGGGGTGGGTGTGAAGGGGGCATGGCGTCTATTAAAAAAAAAAAAATTTTTGGCATAAAAATATAGTGTTGCTCCAATTTTCAAACACAAGAACTAATGATATCCATTATATTAGTTGAGAACAAAACTTATCCAGAGGTAAAACGAAAAAAGATAAATATCGCGGCTTTAAAGGGAATCCGGGTCTTCCCCGCATCGTCCTCCTTCAAATTTAAATGGTCTGTCCCTTATTATGTATCTAGTTCTGAAGTAGTTGCACAAGATGTCAGGCTAATATCGGTGCCACAATTTATCATTTCAGGTATGAAGTATATGGTTGCACTGTTTTTAATTTTGATATCATCGTACTAATAATTTGTTTGGTAGGAAAAGTATATTTTGCACACTATTGTATTTTTAAGAAGCGCGCAAACATTGTTCTGTATTATTTATATTGTAGTCACCGCCGTTACCACCGGTGTATAATAATAATAATAATAATAATAATAATAAATTGCTCGGACTATATTATAAATATGTTTTATTGCAGATAGTTGTAATTGACATATGGGTGAGAAAAAATGCTGTGGATATTTGCTTTGATCGTGTTTCCACCAGGTAAGATCTTTCTAAATATTCTAGTGGAGATGGAAGTCATAGATGTTATGCACACTTTCAAGCCCGTTAGATTTTTGGCCCCACCCCAACCACCCCGTAACTGGTAACTGTTGTATTCAGAATCCAAAAACCTTCCCTCCCATCTATATGTCATCATGAAACATAACAGCTAAACTTATCTTTCCTAGATAGGTGTAAATTGCATTTAGGTTTAAACAAGAGTCAACATTATTTATTTACCCTTGAATTTCTTTGCTAACCAAAGGTCGTTGATCCTCTTCGATCCCCATCGATGACGGATGTGGAACAAAGTGCGTCGACAACCATGGATAGTATAGATGATGCTGAGATTGTATCGCGCATCCAATACCTGTCATCTACTCATCCTTATGAAATCAGACGAATACGTTCGCCCTTTCTTGATCGGTGTGAAAAGAGTTATGACGACTCCAAATCTTGCTCAAAAATATTATTACCAACCAAAACGCTGGATTTGTGGACTTTTGAAGGGTGGGGTGGGTGGTGATGGGGGTGGAGAATGTGATGTTTCAAATACATTATCCCATGGAAAAAATTGAACCGGCAGTCCCTAAGACTTTTCAGGTTTGGACTTAGCCCTAGCAAATATTGTACGGTCATTCAACATTCCGTTAGACTTTCATGTTTGGATTTATCCCCAGGAAATATTGGACGGTCAGTCTCTAAGACTTTCAGGTTCGGAATAACATTTATCACTTGAAGTGCTGTGTCAAGCTGAGCACAGGGCCAGGTTACAAGGAGAAACGACTGAAGGACAGACAGTCGCAATGAAACACGTTCGGACGGACTTGGCCAATCACAATTTATCTGCAAAAGTGTGGATGGGCAGATTTATCTTCCTCTGCATTTTTAAAATGTTCTTTACAATAAATTCATGTTCCACGATAGCGTATAGGATTCATGCATACCTCATGAATACCGAACCTCGATCGAGTGCATACTATACTAGTGTCAAGACAAGCACGCACGCACGCACGCACGCACGCACACACACACACACACACACACACATACATACATACATACATACATACATACATACATACATCATGCTCGATGGAAATGGCTTCCTATATTTATTAATTTGTGGCATGGTTTTCTTGTGAAAAATCACTTGGTTACCAATTACGGAGTTCCAGGACTGGTCAGAGGCAGCCCACTTAGTTTTCTTTTCGAGCTCAAGGTAATAGGGACTTTAAATTCAGTAAACTTTGTCAGCACGAAAACGCAAACTCAAGCTGACCATAACAACTACCACCCATCCCGCGATATGAAACTTGGAATATAACTAAGTAATTAATTTTTGACATTTAAGAAAAGGAACCAACATTATGAAACTTTCTGAAAGCTGTAGGTGTGTTCTCTGATATTACTCAATGTCTTGACTTTTAAACCTCGTGTTTGAGATTGGAGTTTCCTGCTTGAAAAATACGGTCCTCTAGCTTTATGTAGTTGTTTCTACCATTTATCCCTTAATAATAGTATGTATATTGTATAGGTAACCAGACAACCCATTACTGTTTTCTTTCTCCTCTTTTCTCGCAACATCACACTTTTGCAGTAACATGTTGTATCACCATACCACCATCGTCTCGCCGGGCTGCGCACAACTAATAGGGAATATGATGGCACAGTAGCATAAATCATGTTGGAAGAAAAAAAAAAAAAAAAAAACGTACGTTCTCTGGCTGGGCGAGATACCCCCCCCCCCAACTTGAGTCGGGCTACTCTTTTTAAAGATGTTTTCTCATGAGTATACACCTAATCAAGTATATTACTTGGCCACAGATTGTGTAGCTTTGAGTGTGCAAGGGACAGTTTTTATGCACAAATTTAATGTCAAATCCACCTGAAATACACAAGTGAAATATTACAAAAAATGGTCATATTTTGGGATAGCTACAATAGAACAAAAAATAAAAATATTGTTCACTTGACCTGACAAGTCAATGGAAGTTCATAGCAAAACAAGTCTACACACCGCAACCCCAAATTTATGGATAATTTTGTTCACCTTCGAATGTCATTTGTGACACAAAATGATGCTGACAGTGTAATTGCAAGCCCTATCCCCAGATAACAATTTTGAAAAGCATTGTGTAATAAACAGCCTGATGCATTTTTAAAAAATGTTGTCATCCATGTCGTTTTGAGATATTCTGCTTGCCTTGAACCCATGTGTCTATTGCTATGGGGTGGCTAGGTTTGTTTCCTATCCGACCATTGGTATTTCACTGTCTACATACTGTGATGTAACTATGGGAGGTGTACATGCCTCGGGTCAGTTTCAACACAGACATAAAACACCTAATTGACAAATATATGCATAACTTTAATTATTAAGCAAAAAAAGCCAGAAAAGTCACATCATAGCTTTGAGTATATAATAAAGGCCAATTTACAAAACTACCTCCCTGCCACACACACATACACACACCACCTGAATTATGCCACGCCTTGCTAAAAACAAGTGCGCAATGTCAAAACTGCGGAGCACAACCTTTGTGGACAAAATGTATACATGTATACTGTGCAATTCATGCTGTACAGAGCAGCCAAGGGTGCCAAATAAAACCAGGATGGAGCTTCTCTGTGTGTGTTAGGGCTATTATGGGATCCGTCCACGATGTGGCGGCGTTAAAATACAAAGAAAACTAAAGGGAAAGAAGAATAAGCCACGCGGGCAGTTTTACAAGGTCATTGTTTATCTCAAGACCACTCAAATTTGTCAATTAGAGATAGCTGGTTAATTTATTATATTATTATCTCACTGCCGAGCTCAGTCACTAAAAATATTGAATTATTGCTAGCTGGTTTATATATTATATGACAAAAGCGTTCAAAGTTCAATAACACTAAATATTAAAATCGAGATAGCTATTAATTGGCTATATGTAAAAATGTTGTCATTCACGCGTTTGAATGTGTTGCGTCGCAGAGGGCAAATAATAAGTGATTATGATGGTGTGTTTTGATTCATTATTGGTGAGTAGGCAGTCGATTCTCCTCGTTGAATAGTTAGCCCAAGCCCCAGGGCCAGTTAAGGTTTTGAGACAATCAATTCTCTGGATTGAACAGCTAATCTCAGCTCACGACCAGTTTTAACCGTTGAAATGGCCGGTTTTCACACGTGATTTCGGCGATTTGATAGGAGAGATTTTTAAGAAGTAGCCAGCAACTAGCTAAAAAAATGATGAAACGTAGCTGGAAATTACCAGCCATATTGCAGCAACTGATGTTGCAAACGACTATCGCATCACCATGCATAAAACGCAAAGGTTTAATCAGGCACTCCTTTATTTTAGATGTTATGGCTTCTTGTGTACAAGCTGTACTCGAAAACGAAGTTAGTGAACTTTGTAGTCTGAAGTTTAGCCATGTATCGACGGCACAGTTGCGATAATGCTGTACTAGTCCTACAAAATGTATAAGACAATGAAGTTAATCAAGACATTGTTCAAGTGGAAGCCAATTTCCTCCGAAATGAGGCCACTATCACACAGTCCAGTGAGAAAGTAGAGAGGCGGGTCGAGGAAGCTAATAACACCATACATACAAAGTGTTTGGAACCACAAGTATCATATTATCGCATGTTTCGCGGGCGTAGCTAGATTTCCAAGCTAAAGTTCAGACCACCACGGTACGTCATTAACGTGAAGAACAAGGACATCCGCTGATTTGAGTATGCCGTGCAAGTTTGCGCTTTTTTCCCGGCAAATGATCAAAATGTTGATCGGTCAGACAAGCACCACCAGCACCATGACAATCTCAACTTTGATGGCATTGACTTTCCTGTGAGGAAAGTAAATGCCATCAAAATTGAGCTTGTTCAGTGTAAAGTGTAAAGCCCTACGATTGGTGCACGGTACCTAAAGTAAAGGGGTTTGGATAATTGGATGGTTTTTAAATCACTTGCACGAACTGCGCGGTTACCTATGGGCACAAAGTGGCTTACAGTTGCTGTGTACAGTCCAAGCTGAGACGACCCTAGCAAAGCAGTCTTAGTTTAGCCACGAATATTGCATAGGTTTTTGTTACCTCCTCGACGCTCATCGCAGTGGCGTAGCTTGGGGAGGACGGGGGGGGGGGACAGTTGTCCCCGGGCGCCATGTGCCAGGGGCACCAACATGAGGAAAATACAACTATTCGTTATCTCAGATGCACTCGAAGGGGGCGCCAAGTTTATGTTTTGTCCCCGGGCGCTAAGTAAGGGGGTGCCAAGTTTATATTTTGTCCCCGGGCGCTAAGTACCCTCGCTACGCCACTGGCTCATCGCCATAAGGCTCAGAACTGTAATTCCTTCGCTGCTCCAGATACCGCCAACTCAGACTCTACTGTGCTTGTGTAGATTCGTTTGGCACAGGAAAATCGCCGTAAGCAATAATTTTTGCACTTGTCGCTACCGACGGCTTGTCTGTTTTCCGCTCATGAGTTGTCACCAACACCCATGTCATTTGTAGAAGCCGTTGCGGTTCTAATAATGTTTTGAATATGGTTACATAAGCGCTTAACTCTAAGTAGATTATAGAAAGAAAAAAAATAAGTTAATGTTCCAAGTACTATTGTGTGGTTGGTGGCGCACAAAATATGAAGTCATCACATTAAACCAGCTTTAGCAAGTAGGATGCTCAAGAGCTAATGCGAAGCTGGACCGTGAACAAACTTCTAAGACAATACCAAAATTCTTCTTTATGAGAAACGCATAGGCCTCTGCTCGGCACTCGGCTTCAATGATATTGTTTTCTCTCAGTGCGTCCCTAAATGAGACTTAGTCTTTGCAGTAAACGAGGGCTTCCCACGAAAGTCATGACAACGGCGCTGTACTATTGTATTATGACCAAACGCTAATACCAGCATGGAGACTGACATAAACGAGCTAGTAAGGACCGCACTAGTAGATTGAATGGGGGTTCTGGCTCATTACCATGAAATTCTACTTCTGTGTTATAGGGGTTCTGTCTTACTCTTTTTCATGAGAGTGGTCATTTTTGTAAAAATGGCTCACTTTTTTCCTGAGAGACTATTTAATGCGATAATGTCCATGTGCGAGTGTGTGAATACCATCGGTGGAGTAGAGTTTTTCGTCGAAGGAGCATAATCCTTTTTGTTTATGAGCAGGGTGGTGAGATGATGTCGTTGTGATCGGAAAGTTCTCATGGAGTAGCAACGTAGATGTCCCTGTAGTGACTGTCTTTAATGATCGATGGTGGCAATGCGGCCGAGGACATTTATTGGGACTCCTTTGGCTTTTTTCTTGATAGCATCATCCTCGAGTGTGATGCAATACATTTTGTATCGAAGTCCTATGAATTCTGTGATAGGTATTCCACAAGTTTCATCTTTGAACTTTCCAAGTTTCATTTTATTATCTTTGCAGTGAAATGGGTTTGTTTCTGGATAATCGCTAAGATCAAAGAGATCTCGATGTTGATAGAGATCTGCGTAGACGTCGTCAGTTTGAATTTCATAGATAAGTGAATCTGTATCCGTCATGAGTAGCCTGGCTTTATCTCCATAGTATCGTTTGATGAAAACGTTATGAAACTCTAGCATGATCATTTTGGACAGATCGAGAACTGCTGGACCGACGTAGATAGCTTTATCGAGCATGAGATGTGTTTTTTCTAGATTCGATAGCGACAAGTTCTTCGTCAAATATTTTCATGGTGACGAAGGCATCGTTAGCCACAAGCTTATCTCGTCGTCGTGGGTTATTGATGATTTCGATTTTCTTTCTGCATCTGCTGTGTTCCATGGTTATTCCTAAGACGCTGGTGTTCATGAGTTTAAAGAAATTTTTACAGAAGTCCGTAATGGCTTTGGCTCGTTGTTGGGTATTGAAGTCGACGTAGGATTTCGTCCATGGAGATTGTTTAAACTTGAGAGCTCAGTGAACTTGTTTAAGAATGAGTCCATGTTGAAGAGCTTGTTCGAGCAGTCAATGATGTATCTTGTAGCTTGTTTTGTGATGGAGATTGGGTGCGAGTTTTTTTTATCTTGGCATCTCCGATTCTGAGTTGGGTTTTTTTTTTTGAGTTATGGAGAAAGCATGGAGGGTGTGATGAGGAGTGGTTCAGCGCAGAAGGGATAATCGTTATATGTGGTTCGTGGAAATGTGGTGATACTCCAGATCGACTTCGACGAAATAGTCCTGGTCGTCCTGATATCCTGCTTGTCTTTCTTGTAGGAACTGTTCTCCAGTGATCCAGTAAAAATCATTTATGGGAAGGGATTGTGACATGGCCCAATCATAGAGATTATTGGGATAGAGATAGAGGATGTACGTGGAGGGTTGAGTGGTGTCGTAGTGTTTCATGTATTTGTTATTGGCCACGGTGTGCTTCTGGCTGATGTTGTAGATGCCTCCTCGAATCATGCTCTCAGTGAACATGAACATGTCTGAATCATTTACTTGACTCGTCTTGAGAAGGGCATCACAGGAGAGACCTGGTGAGGAGAAACAACCAGAGTGGATCGAGTTGATAATGATCTAGACGCATATGTCTGAAATTTTCGAAGAGAACCATGAGTAGAAGTACGTCCGTTTTCAGGTACAGGTCGTGATAATCTCCGAGAGTGTGACATCCGAGGTCGTTCCATATCTTGTTCGCGTACTGGTATTCTGCCTCCGTGATGTGGGAAAGATGTTAAGTGAGAATAGAAGGCATCAAGAGCGGGTAATGAGGTTTCATCGAATCTGGACCACGCATCGATGTACTCGTAGGGATAAACGCCTTTTCGCTGTAGGAGAGGTGTATGAGCTCCAAATTATTTTTCTAGATGCGTGAACTCAGGAAATGTTTTAGCGAGTTCTTCTAGCGAAGACTCCATAAACTGGAAGGAATCGATGAAACGAAAGGGACCAATCAAAAACGACGTGTACTTTTCGAAATTGTTTTGATGCATTTGATGCGAGTTCCTACTTCAGCGAGAATTGTCTTGACTCGTGGATGGCTGAGTGCTGCGATGATGAAGTGTCCATCGTATCCTCGTAGATTATGAGCGATGACTGGAAGGAAGTCCGGATCTTTGAAGAGTAGATTACAATCCGCATGAGCAGCTCCTCGATAGTGACCGGTGACATGACAGTGATCTCTGACTTTTTTGGTCATGAGGTTGAAAGTACTCTTCGCAGATGTGGCATAAGCTGCTTGAATTGTGAGGAGGTAAGTGGAGTGAGTGGCGTTGGATTTTTTCGGAGATCGTAGATGTGTTTCCATTCAGTGACGAGTTGCTCAAAGAACCAGACGATACAGTCCTCAGCTAGTTGCTGTTGATATGACGAAAACAAACGTTCATTGACAGAGCAGCAAGTTTTATAGCCGATCGCGCAGGGGATGTGCTTATGTTCTATTTGAGCAAAAAGAATGGACTGGATCCGGAGAAGGTCCTTGTACTTTTTCAAAGATTGCTTTCGAATTGAAGACGATGTAAAACGTGTGCGCGTATTTTTAGCAGTTTTGTTCGAACTGTAGTTTTCCGTTGCGTGGCATCTGAACGACTTGTAGTTCTTGACAGTATCCTGACGAGATGTGTTCATACAGCCGTTGTAATTGAGTAAAGCATTGCGAGCAGCGATAACAGAAATAGCCGAGTTTTATGCTGCATGTATTGAGATCGACATAACTGGCTGAAGTCTTTGATTTACACGAAATAGTTTGGGTAATACAGTAAATCGATGCTGCCCTGTGAGGCTGTGGGAGAGATCAGCAGCGGATAGACCACGAACTGCTTATCGCCTGCTTTCTTGTTATCGAGTCCAAACACATTGAGGGAGAGTCCCTCGTTGAGCGCTTCCAGTTTAGGGACGTCTTTGATGGTTGCGGAAAAGGTGATTCCAGTAGTATGGAGGGTATCAAAATACGGTCTGTAGTTGGAGTAGCGATTGGCATTGTCCTCGGCGGGATGTAGGGCGGAGAGGAGAGCCCACACGAGGCAGTAGTCATTGTTGTTTTTGACATTGATGCAGGCTTTGGTAGCCACGATAGATTTGGGAAGTAGTACGTGCTTGCTTCCCGGCAGTGGTGTGAATTTTGAAGTTCGAAACGAGATAGAAGTGACTCCAGCAAAGACCCATGCTGATCCTGACTTTTGATGATCTTCGATGCAACGCTGTACAAACGACCAGGCGATGTCAACGATATGACTGAAATCATCACTGCGAGACACGATCAGCGATTTGGCTCTGATCCACACGTCGATGCTCTTGTGTTCCTTGACCGGATGAATGTTGAAAGCTACTCCTTGATGGCCGTGTGTGCGTGCAGTTTTGTTTTGATGGTAGGGTGTAGAATATGCTGCAGGACTTCCTTATCAACTCAGCGCTGAAGAATATGGGAATGATCGTAAATAAATCCTTTTGTCAGCACCTCCGTACGCTTTTTCAACGCGTCGTGGGGGTGGAAGACATGTGATGTGATCGTGATGTCATTGAAGAGCTTGTAGATCGATTTTGGGTAGTTTTTTTCTCGATATTAGCTCGACGTGATCGACTCAAAATTTCATGCTGAAGTCGAAGAAGTTTGGAAGGCTAAGCTGTTTTTCCCGTGAGACCTTTGTACTTGTCTCTGAGCTGCTTTAGGTACTGCTGCGTGGTAAAGATTGCTCGTCCCGCTAGTGCCTTGTACTCGTTGATGAGCTTGCGACATCTTGGCATCGTCTTGAGGTCTCTTCTGACTCGTTCGATGAGCTCATGCAGAGCGGCATTCGATATGGGATAGGGTACCTGAGTACCATACATCGATCTAGCCATGCTCCTGAGTCGACGAGCAATATCATGACGAAGGATAAACGCTTTTCCTGGATCAGATTGCATGGATACTAGGCAAGATTTAGTCTATCCTTGCGCTGATAGAGATGATATATAAAATAGTCCGGTTTTTCATCTCTTCAATTGGTTGTGCGATAAAAATTTAATCTATTATATAGCATAATGTCTCTGCGTGGGACGAATAAGTGTGTGTAGTTACCTCAGGGTAGAAAGGAAATGTGCAGCAAGTCCTGTACGAGACAGTACTGCGTACAGCATTATGCTCTCATCAAGCGTGGAAGTCCAGGGATGAAACCTTGCTTGGGATGTCAGGAAGGGGTTCGAGGTCAACTCCAAGTGTATCAGCGCTGCGGTGGAAGAAACATCAGGGCGATTAAATATTACTACGAAAAAGCGAGAACGACCAAGAAACCCCAAAACCACTAAGCGTTGTTCAACTAGTTTCTGACTAACATTAAGCATGGAAAGTGCATCCCGTGTTTAGTCGTTACGAAGCTAACACGGATGGAGAGGTACGTAGCGTACGAATGAAAATCAGACATGTGGTGAGGTTTAGCACTACTTGCTATTCCCTCGCTCATGTGTTTGTCCATGGAGTGAGTGATACGATGTATCATCATCGTTTTGTGTTTGAAGCTCATCGAGGAGTAGTTCCCATCGGATATTCGGTCTTTCATCTCAACGGAGATACCTCGGATAATCGACTGCGTAACTTGGAGATAAGGCCAGACGGATAGCAAAAAATTATTTCAGAAACCATGTTTTCATTATTTTTGTGCGGTCTTCTACTGATCTGTACAACAACTTGAGGAGATCCTCTCGATGCATGCAAGCGATGCAGTCTTTGAAAATGAGATCTTTATCATAGACGATGTTGAGCATGCCAGTGTCGTAGAGTTCTTTTTGTTGTATCGCTGTGAGTAACACGAGATCGTTTCCTATTCCCACTACTTTGGTGATTGCGAGAGTCACGCTGTTATCGATGTTGAGATGAAAAGCGTTCACAATTGCATCCTCGAGATCCTTTCGATTTTCCACGTTGACATAGGTCATGTATCGCGTATCCATGGTATTCTATACTAATTTTAATATTTTTTGAGCGTTTTTTTTGCTGAGACATCGCATGCTGTGCTGTCTGATCAAATCCTCGTCATAATAGATCCTGACGATGCATTTCGGGATAACTCCACACGCTGATCTCGGGTCAGTAACACTTGCATTGTCGCTGTTTCCTGTGTTTTAGTTAGTATCAGTTCAATGGTCACAGAAGCATTATTTCGTAACACCGCCACGATGGCTTCATGAAGAATCTCTGGTTGATGTAAGATCACATCAGTGGCAGAGACCTCGTCGTCGTCAGACATTCTCTCTATATTTTTGATCGTAAATTTTTTCAATTCGGCTGAGTGACATGCACTGATTGCCTACCATGTCTACGATGAGATCATCCATGGTTCTCATTTAACTGATCAACAACGACATGTCAAAAGGAGCTCCACGCAGATACGATCGGATCTTGTTGAGCATTTTCTGATAGGACAGCATAGCCTGTTTGGTTCTATTTGTTTTTGCTTCTAACCATCAGAGTTTACATGGCTAGTCCAGCTGCTGATAAAATCAACATCAACGGATTAGCCATCGCCCCTGTTTTAGATGACTCCCGTGGCTGTCACAGTGATCGGAATAATCGAAATGACTCTGAGGATGCGTTTATAACGTCGGTACGCATGCTTGGACACGTAGACTCTTCGGTGGTAATAGCGATAATATGATTCTAGTTCATGACGGTGCTCTACTGACAAGTTTTCGTCGATATGGTTAAAGTCGAGGATTGGTTTCATTCTTTTATATCAGTTAATCGCTTCACTGTCGACTCTAAATCAATCAGGTGCTCATGCAAGAAGGTCATGTACTTTTCAACGTTCAATCGTCTCGCACGCACATCCTCGAGCATCTATGAGGTACCTCCAGTACTTAAATCCAGATCGGTATGGATGGTGGATATCTGACTAATCTTCACCAGGTCTTCACTATCTCCTGGGATGCCTTTAGCGGGATCGTCTCCAGATAGAGGTGAGAGCCAAGTGTGTTGAGTGCATCCACTGCTGGATCGAGTTTGAGATGATACCTAAAAAGATGATAATAAGCAAGAGCGATTTTGTCCGCGTTGAGGTTGACCTTTTTATACCCTATCATGGCCACATTAAGCGCTTTGAAAATGTCTCAGAGTTGTAACACCTCATTTGTATATATTTGGACACATCAAGTTGTCTGCTCACGATGGTGGTTTTTAAGTCAGCTTTTGCTGAAGGATAGATAACAAAATTTCCTTTAGATACCTCATGGATGCCTGAGGCTGCAAGCAGATATTCCATCTCAGCTCGATGAAGGGTGATACTTTCGAGATAACGATACGTCTCCGCGAGAAGGTCCACATTGATCTTTCCACAGTGATGATACACATGCATGTAGAACAGAGCCTCCAAATATTGATGAACCTCAAAAACATCCTCGGAAGGTTTAGGCACCTCATCGCTGGTGTCACTACCAGCAGGACGTTCATCGAGTACCATCATTGCCATAATCGTATCCACGTCCTCGTATTCCAGTCCTATCTACTAAAAAAAAACTTACGCTTGTGGATAGCGTCACTCAGTGCTCAGTTACCTGAAAGCGTTTTCATGACACCACTTTGTCCTTGCAGTCATGATCTTTTTTATTAGCCTCGTCGTCTTCATTTCGAACAAACTGTTGTCGTTTGACATAGCCTGCTCTCACGATGTCTGGATGTAATTTGTGAATGATATCATGGACAAGATCCTCGATGATCCTAACTGACCGTGCTGACTCTCTATCATTACAAAACTTCAAGACCGTCCAGCACCGATCGGTGGCCTCTCTGAGCTGCTCCTGTCGCATGTTCCCCACCGATAGATGAGACTGTTTCATGTCGTGATCTTTCCATCATTCGTATGACTCTTCCAGGGATAATTTACCCGCATTTCTCACCTCATTAAACTCCACATGCATTCCCGTCGTCTGCTTAAGCACGTACTGGTCATTGTTAGCATAATACGCCTCCTGTCTATAAGTATCGTCGAACAGCAACTGGCACAGCTCCGTAGCGATGCGCACGATTTCATCCAATGTAAATAGTTGAAAATTAATCAAGCCAGGATTGGCAGGTTCTGCCGTCAGCGCTACCAGTTTAAACGTGGAGTACATCGTAGTCGTGGTGGACACGTAAAATTCAGTCATAGTGAATCCCAGAGCGACGTAGCTGCTATAGAGAATATCGATGATGCCATCTGTTTTAGTACCATCCAGTCTCCAGGTGAGAATTCTCTCCGTGCCTTCCGCACGTCCTCGCAGATGAAACGTCCATATCGACACAGCAAAAGGAAGTTGGACTTGCAGACAGAAATTAGAGGTGATACCACTCGTGGGCCATTCACTTGCAGCACTAGCCAGCGCCACAGTAATGGAAAAGACGAAGTAGACTTTGTGCTGCGCAGAGTATTCCGACGATGCAGAGACGGTGATGGCATTTCGGTTATTCGTATTTCCAGATAGCGGTGGAATCAACCCCGTGTTGTTTTTCACTCGGTGTTTGTCCACGTAGAGTTTATTAATGACGTCGATATCATTGGAAGGTGTCGATTGAATGAAAATTTTATTGTACTCCGTGCTGAATCACCCGTCATAGATCCACCCGTCCGTGACAGTGCATAATTCTTCACATTTCCATAACTCATCGCGGTATCATCGTTCGACGCAGTCGTCGTGGAAAGACCCTTAATGGCATTTCCTGACATGGTGATCGCTCCTGTCATGGTTCCTCCTGTCGTAGATAATTTAGTGCTTCCAAATGAGTTCAGCTGGAAGTATGAAATCGCTTGAGTGTTATCTGTGATGGGCCATGTGGTAGAAACTCCATACAGTTGCTGGTTTTGCATCTTTGTCGTTCTGTAGAGAATAATTTGACTATCATTGACATTGATCAAATCGTAGTAACTGGAGTTGTTGATGCGAAGTCCTTCTACCATTTTAAAGGTGATGGTTGTATAATTTCCTGTCGCCTCTCTATCGATCAAGATGGAACGATCGGATGTTCCAAAGTGATACACCATCGTCGCTCTCGTGTTGAGTCCGCTGTACACTCCCCACACGTCGTGGATTCTGAGACGTGGATCCAGACGTTGGCGAGGACATGACCAGATCGCTCGTCACTTGACCTGGTACGAAAAACGTGCCAGTCACTGAGACATTGCACTGATCGTACCGCCTGTTGTATCGTATTTGTCAGCCAGAGATATCTCCAGATCGGAGGCTCGCACGGGCTGAGAAGATCCCACCGTCGCCGAAGGAAGCCCGGACAGGCTCATGCCACCCATACTGAGATTTCCAGTCATCGTTCCATCCGCCAAGGGTAATTTGGTCTGCGCGAGTCTATTCACGTGAGACCATCACGCAGCATTGGCCTCTTGAGGTGGATAACTCACATCTTCGAGATTTGTGAGACTGTGACCGCTCATGTTGTGATGACACTGCATGGAATCCTTAGAGTGACTGACTTTCTCATCTTGATTGACTGAACTTCCCGATCCAATCAGCGTACCAAATGTGTACGACATTTTGCTGATGTATAGAAAATGAACATTATTAACTTCGACACGAAGGAAAAAAAACAAAAGAGCATCGTTGTCATTTTTTTTTTATGCTGCATTGCCATTACATGACAGTGATTTCGACCGGTCGAGGTAAAACCAATCTCCTCATGAACATGCTTCTCAATAACACGCTTAAGTTAGATCAAGTGATCATTTACACGCTCAATCCTCATCAGGGCAAATACAACACGCTTCACGAGTTTGGAGATTCGATTGCAGGAGACAATGCTTCCGAAGATGTGTTCAAGATAGTGGATCCAGAAGGGATTCATCCTGTGGAAGAACTCGATTCAGACCTGCATAAGATCATCGTGTTTCAAGACATTAAAATCGATCGAGAAGACATGAATAAAATCTGCGAGTATTTTTCATTATCGCGAAACAAGCGCTGAAACAGTCTCTATCTCCCTCAGTCGTACTACGATGTGCCTAAATACATCCGACGGAATACGGGATGTTTTGTGCTGTTTTCAGGACTGGATAACCGAGATATCGACGCTATCGCGAGAGACTACTGCAGTGTGGCATCACTACCCTACAATTTAAAGACTGTTTTGCCACAGCAAAGTCGGGTTCCAAACACGATTTTATGACCTTTCATCGCGACGAGGAAACGATTCTGGAACGCCATCGAAAAGGCTTTGACGAATTTTACCTTCCTGATTAATATATGAGAAACTCTGTTTCTGCAATATCGTTCGAAAAAGTCAGCACACGTCGTCAGCGTTAGGATGTCCTCAAAAAGTTTATTGATCAACGACCTACTTTACGTCAGCTCGTTCTCGAGGACAAAATAGGTCATCAGTCCTTTCAGCGTGATGTGGCTGGAGAATTGTTCAAACCTATCCTGACGAAGATCGACGAGGCCAAAACGATGTATGATGTCAAGCAAAATCATTTGTTGAATACGCTGAAATTGACTCAACAGCATCAGCAAGAATTGCTGTAGGAGTTAGTAAGGGTGACACCAGTAAGCGGGATCTCCTCGATGATGGAACAAGCCGAAGCTGAACTCAAACAAAAGACTAAAGAGGAAAAGGCCAAACTGTGGCAACTCAAACAGGAAGAACAGAGCACGAGATAAGATTTATCGGAGATGACAAGAGAATTATGAGCATGAGACAGAGAACAAGAGAAATTGATTGTAAAAAGGAAAGTAAAATTGATTCAGTATGAGACTGAAAAGGAAAACGAAGCTTATAGACTCCTGGTGAAAAGATTAAGTTCAGAATTCGACCTGAAAAACCAGATCAACAATGGCTTGAGAAATTTGTGAATGACGACCTTCTCATCATCCAGGACTTTATTAGACCCACTAAGTCCATGCCTAATGATTACTTTACCCTTAAAAGGCACGTAAAATCATGACTAATGTCACCCAAAGTTAAGGTACTTTCTTTTAATACGAAAACGGACGAAGGTGAAAAAGAGCGCATGATGAGTCTCGTCACCAAGATCAGAGAGCATAATAAATCCTTGGCGGAGAAGGAAAAAATCAGGAAAAAGGCTTACCGAGAAGAAACTAGACCTCTCATCTTTTACGCACCCTCCATTTCCTCAGGATTAGAGTCTTCTCGGATCAGAGGGGAAGCGTCGGCGAGAAAGGAGCAACAGCGAGCCTTCCTTCAGAGGTCCCGATTCTAAAAAATGTATAAAGGTGTTAAAGTTAAAGGTGCAGAGTTGAAAAAAAAACTAAGTCGATACGAACTCAAAAAAGAGCCGACCCCTCTCACAGAGAAGGAAGAAGAGGAATTCATTACTTAATCTTTGGATCAAATGAGTGGAAAAATCAAGCTAACGCCAGAGGAATTGGTACTTCTCAAGAGCGTTAGCAGTGAAAAAGTAGACCAAATGAGTCACGAGAGTATGTGAAAAGACATAGAACTGGGGAAGGGCCATCTGTTTAAAACACAATTTCATGCAAGCACAGAATCTTCTGATAGAACAAAAGGAGAAGGACTTAGAAGAGGTGGCAGTATCCGCTACTTCCGTACTCCCGCCGAGATCGTCTCGCGACTCAAGTTACTGATAGCGTCTAAACAAGCGGAGAATGTTGATGTGGAAATTGATAACGAAATGGTAGAGATTTTCAATCATTTTCTGGATCAGAAGCTGGTCACATCGGATAAGTATCGCATTTTGTACGAGAACTTGATATAGAAAACAAATTGCTCTCAGTGATACTACGCTGTTGTTCGATTCACAGTCAGTCACGTCCACAGTGAGGTATAATCCTCCATTGGAATTAGATCAGCAGTCGTCGTACGAAATCGCCTTGATCCCCGCTGAAATATGAAAGAACTTCTTTAACGTAACTACGAACAACAATCGGTTTTCATAAGAAGTCTCGCTTCAGCAAAAAACGATCACGATGTATCCAGGTGGATACAATATCACCGACATCGCCACGGAAATCTCCAGACTTATCACCGCGAATGGAGATGTCTCTGCCAATATTAAAATCGATCCCAATTACTCTACGCTTCGTATTAGAATCACCCTCTCGGGAAATTACATCGTACGATTTGACATCACCCAATCGATCAGATCTCTCCTGGGGTTGAACGCGTCGACCGCTCTCACTCAAAATGGAGTGTACGAAGGAGATCTGCTCGTCAATATCACCGATGTGAACAGCCTCCTCATTAACTGCTCGATCGCTCAGGGATCGCTCTCCTCAGTGGGATCAGTCTCTAACGTGGTTTATTCCACGTTGATTAACGTTCCACCAAGTTCACTCATGAAAATTCGTCTTAATCCTTTCATTTACTATCCCATCCTGAACACGTAGGCGATCTCCGTAATCACTATGTGGTTGACCGATCAGTCTGGAAATGTCGTCGATAATAACAACGAAATAATTACCTATTATCTGCATGTACGTCGTAAAGCAGCCTACACAAATGTTCGCAGATAAAATAAAGCAGCGATGAAACCTTCACGAGTACATCGACGTAAAATCGTAGGTGGCTTTTTATCAACGTAGTTTTCTTCCGTACGAGCAGCCGAAGCGGGAGCTACCGGAGCAACCTCTTCCGCAGAAAAAGCTGTAGAATAAAAAATAGCCAGTAAATTCATGTCTGTGACAGCGTTGTCTGTAGCAGCGACGTTCGCAGACCTGTCCAGGGAGGCTAAACAGACTCTTCAGAAAACCACAGTGGTCCTCAGGGATAGATCCAAAAGAATTTTAAGGACCTGGATAGAAAGGTCGGTGTACAACGTACACTGGGTGCACAACCCTCTGTTGGTGCTATCATGTCTGGGTATGGATTAAAAAGATTATGGTAATTTTTATCACACTTTATAGCATAGCATCATGTATTCGAGATTCGCTCCCGATTATCTTCGTCTCAACAATGATACTCCGTGGACGACTCGACCACCGAATACAAGTACGTTGAGTATCAAGATTCCAAGATCACCAATCTCGACAAGAGCACGCATCGAAAAATAGAGACGCGTGACGAAGAGGTGTACTTGCTTCCCCCCATAAGGTCTTTCTGGAAGTTCGCGGGAAAATACAAACGCCAACCTGCCAGGGTATTATGTAACCGATGCTCCGATCACGCTGAAAAATAATGGATGGTCATTATTCAAGTCTTTGCAGTATCAACTGAACAACCAGACCGTGGAAGAAATCAATGGCTACTTACCTCAAGGCAGCACCATCATGAACTTGATCATGTTCAGCGATGACTACATCCGATCGTGCGCTACTAATATGTGGTGGTTCATAGCTACCAACACGGGTGCAATGGTGAGTAACGAATTTCCTGCCAACCCGGATGTGCTTCCTGCAGAGGTTGTGGCATATAGGCCTAATGTGACTGGAACACTTTTCAAAAACGATTTTGCTTTTGCACGTACTGCTACCTACGACGTGGGATTTACAGCTGGACGCGATCTCACTGATACTAGCCGGGAGCTCTTATGATGCTTCCTCTCAGCAGCATCTTCGGAATTTGTTGAGATATCCGCACTATGTTCAGAAGTGTCAAGTATACGCTGGTGATGCAAAGAGACTCACCCGCTCAGTACATGTACAGATGCGTAGCTCCTGCCGATGAACAATTTTTCATGACATGGTTGTCGCTGTGGATGCCCAAATCACACCCTCGACAGCACACATGCTTGAACTGGAATCGACGTTGGCTAGATTCACCAAAGAAAATTTACTTCGAACAACACCGCAGCAATTTACTGCGGCTCAGACCACCACGTCGTGGAGAGTGTCCACTAATTCAGGCAGCGAGCTTCTCAGGCACGTCTTCGTCGCGTTTCAGCTGGCAGCGCAGCGTAACGATGCTGAACCACAAGCGGAAAACAAGCATGTGTTTATAAATCTCGGTCTGTCTCGCATTCACGTCCGCATCAACTCCAGACAGTATCCAGAGCGAGAAATCGAATGAAACTTCGTTGTCGTTACACGAAATTATTCTCGCGCCTACATGATGCTGATGGAAGCTGTGCAAAAGAATCAAGACGTGGATACAGGCAGGCAGATCTCGCTGAACGATTTCGCTAACTTATATCCCATCTTCCACTTCTATGTCTCCAAACATTCCAAACGTCTCAAAGACTCCCCTGCCGACATCGAGATCCGATGGACTGTCACTCCAGGTGCTGATTACGTCTGCTACACACTGGTGACCTCAGATCGATTCATGACACTGGACGTACTCAATGGAAAAATGAATATCCTTGTATAGACAACCATACCCAAGCAAAATTCATCAGACGCGATGGTCAGGGAATAGCTGACCCCATCATTCCCTTTGTCAAGACCATGGCTCCCAAGTTATTCGCTTCCGTCTTTGCACCCTTAGGACTAGCTGCAGCCACAGGAGTCATCACCGGAGCTACCGAAAAAGCGGTGATGGGCAGAGGAACTCATCCGAAACGAGCCATCATCACATCGACAGCTGGCTATCCCAGCCATGCCAAGCCAAGAAAACGAAAACAAATAATAACATTTTATATAACACCATGTCGTACATTCCAGTCCAAGTCACGCTGTCACCACAGCAGAAAAAAAAGCATCGCTGTGGCAGCCACACAAGACTATACCTACTATGTGATAATATATACTTTACACCCAACTGAATACAGCTTAGACCTAGATCTGTTGTCACACAATGCAACTGATGGATAAAGATTCACTTTAAATCAGATGTTGAAGTATAGATCATGATCTACTGGCTTATTATGTGACAGTATATCTGGGTCTGTACAGTTCACGTAGGCAAATGCTTCATGGGACAGTATATCTGGGTCTATACTGTTCACATAGGCAAATACTTTATGTGACAGTATATCTGGGTCTATACTGTTCACGTGGGCAAATACTTTCAGTGACAATATATCTGGTCTACATTGTTCACATAACCAAATACTTTTATTGACAGTATATCTGGATTGACACTGATCACGTAGGCAAATAGTATATCCAGCTTTAACTTTCTGGGTCTATACTATATATATATATATATATATATATA
>JAECUM010071051.1:0-18787 GCA_016617855.1 Megalonaias nervosa | reverse complement strand
CCTCTCTCTCTCTCTCTCTCTCTCTCTCTCTCTCTCTCTCTCTCTCTCTCTCTCTCTCTATTTTCTTTGCATTTGAGCAGCGTGTCTACAATGCAACCTAAGCCAACCAGGTCATTTAGTTTGCGCAAAGGAGCGAGAGGCAAGAATGTGTATGGGTGTGACCGGTTGGGTCAGCAAATCAGATCAATGTGTATGGGTGTGACTAGTCGGGTCAGCAAATCAGATCAATGTGTATGGGTGTGACTAGTCGGGTCAGCAAATCAGAGCAATGTGTATGGGTGTGACCGGTTGGGTAAGCAAATCAGAGCAATGTGTATGGGTGTGACTAGTCGGGTCAGCAAATGAGAGCAATGTGTATGGGTGTGACCGGTTGGGTAAGCAAATCAGAGCAATGTGTATGGGTGTGACCGATTGGGTCAGCAAATCAGAGCAATGTGTATGGGTGTGACCGGTTGGGTCAGCAAGTAAGAGCAATGTGTATGGGTGTGACCGATTGGGTCAGCAAATCAGAGCAATGTGTATGGGTGTGACCGGTTGGGTCAGCAAATCAGAGCAATAGAGGATAAGCATGAGCCTCACTCGTGCTTAAAAAGCGACTCAATCATATTGCATGAAATTTATTAAATGGTTTGCTAAGAAAAGTCTCCAGGTAACAGTTAAAAAATAAATTCTTTATATAATTTCTTGAATCTGATTGCCTTCAGAGTGAGATCAAATTTAATATTGTCCTCTGAGCGCATGATAGCGCATTCCTCGACATCAGTCAACTGTAGGGGAAGAACAACGTGTCTCCGGGCACATACGGGTACTGCTACGCTAGGATTTCAGTCTAGTAACTGTTATATTTAACAACGTACATCGTTTTAACAATTGCTCCACAGGATGGCCAATTAACATCTATTTGATATCATTATAAACAGCGCATGTAGCTGTCTTTCGTTTCAAATCCAATTAAATGGTTTGTCATTCTTCTATTGGAATCCCCTTTGGCCTGAGGTGTTAAAGATCATACTACAAAAGATTGTTAACTACACAGCCGTACATTAAATAATTCGAAACGCAGCGTGTCACTACACTATTAATGTGTGTCATCCAGTTTGGATAAAAAATTCTATAGACTACGAACACAACGCTTGCTCGTTTTAAAATATAAAATCTTTTCAGTTAGATGTAAACTTGCATGAAAAAATCGGTTTCAAGCTAAAGTTATTAGTTTGTAAATTAAGCGTTAGAATGTGTCAATGGAGTTTGAATATGTGCAAGTTTTTCGGTGAAGTATGAAGAAGACAAATAAATGCATTCTTGGCTTGCTGATGTTTTGGAATGGAGCTATCAAGATGTGTATTTAACCTCGAATTGGCCATAGCAACTCTTTCAGAACTTTTAATAGGGCACGGGGGCCTTATTTCTTGTTTCGAGGCGATTTTGTAATTCAGTCTGCTGGACTGGAAAGGATAGATCAGTTTGTTACGCTCGAGCGTTGGTTGTATAGGCTAGCATGACCTAATTCCCTCTATGTATCAAATTATGTGTGAAACTGCTAACATTATTAGTCGTGTGGTGCAGGGAACAAGCAGTTTTATTAGCTTACCCCCTACAGCAATGCATAGGTGACCGATCGCTTGTTAGTCATCGTGTTCATTTGTTATTTAGGCCAACCAGCCTGCGAGATCCAGATAGTGAAATTCGCATCATTTTATAGGTTTCGCGTTCTTTTGGACCGATGCCACAACAGGGAAGGGACAAAATGACTGATGTAGTGCATATTTGATTTAAAGAGATAATTCAGTTTAACTTGCAAAGTGTTGACACAAAAAGTGTGTTGACCATTTTGTTCTCATCTTTAGGTGATGATGTGTAGGTAGGTAGGTAGGCATGCGTGCGTGCGTGCGTGCTTTTATGTATGTATGTATGTATGTATGTATGTATGTATGTATGTAGTTTACTGGCACATCAATGTTATTCTGGCTATAAAATGCCTTGAGGCAGTAAACTTGCTAAAATAGTTTGAAAAATAAAACCGTCCGAGTAACAGCAAACATATAATCGTATAGATAAAATATAAAAGGTTAACATGTAAAATTCTATTATAGAGTATGCGAAATAACATATCAAGCCAAACGAGATCGAATCCTATTCTTCGAGTTTACATACAAAAATATTTATGACGTCGATACGTGCACATGAGCCACTGTCGCAGTCAGTGGACACTGGCAAGGTACACATTTTGGTCTAGGTGTGCCCTTCGAGGGTTAAGCATGGATCAGGCGTGTATGTGTACCATACGATACTAATTCGTCTATCCTTTTTGTTCCGTATCCCACCCTCCAGTAAAGGGTTTGTTGTCACGAAACTTGTTTGTGGAGTTTTCATTCCAATTATGTTACCAAAAGATAACGAGAATAATCTCCATTGATTATTACGCTTAAAGTCGCTCTATGGAATCTTCATTTTAGAGACGGGTGACAGTAAGACCGCGTTGGCTCCTTTATCTGCTTTTTCATTACCATCAAAACCAATATATCTAGGCAATCAACAATAAAAGACATTGTTTTCCTAATTTGATGAGAAGTCATGTTTCTGTATGAAGGGATATTACTAGATTGTCAAATGCAACATTTTGCAATGCTTTTAGCATAGAAAGGAATCTGATAAAATAATGAAATGTGTTTGTTGGGAGATCGTGATGTAGTTCAAAACTATAAGCATGGCTGTAATTTCTGTTTGAAATATGCAAGGAGTATCCGATAACCGATTTGGATGGTATGGGTGGTGGTGGTTCTGCAGTGGCATCTATAGCCGTATCTTCATCTTTGAGACCATCTGTATAATTAGGTGTATAGCCACGACAGCATGTTCTTGCTTCGTTGAGTTCACTCTGAAAATCGAGAAGATTCTTTGTGGACTTTGGAATAGGCAAAAATGAAATTAAATTTCTAGACGCTTGAATAACCAAGGCAGTAACAGGGAGAAGAAACGTTTTGTATTGGCTTGAGAGATGCTTGAAGCTTCCAGGTGGGGGCGAAGTCGCATCCAAGAAGGGAGATTGAAAGTTTTATTTCATTACAATTGTTCGTATTTTAGCTTAACGTCATTATGCGTGGGTCTAAACTGATTGGAGAGTGTTTTATTTCTTGTGGTACTGAAATGCCAGTTTGGATCGTCTGAGGTAAAGCCATCTTTTATTTGCCTCATCACTGAGGCTGTCTACGGGGGATGTTCTAAAGGCTTCCAGACAAAGTCTGAGTCACTGACTGTGTATCGGATAACGCATCTGAAGAAGGCTGGTCCGTACAGATTCGAGGCATAGTTAAGTTGATATTACTATAGTCATGTATAACCAGAATAAAGTCTCTTGGTCTGACCCCTAATCTTTATTTGGCACGACTCGTATTAAATCCACAGATTTTTAATAATTTTTTTTTCTTTGTCTGAGGTATCAAAAATGTGGAAGGAAAATTAGTTTACATTTTGAGCAAGCATGACCACTGAGGTCAACGGTTTGCTGCTCTTTTTCAGTCAATATCTAATTAGATTTATCTTGTCGTATTGGGTTTCTTCTTTGTCACACTGTTGCATTCAGTAATTCTTTTCTTACTATTTGATCCACTCTCGGTTTGCCTGGATGCAAGCACTGCTTTGGAAAGCATCAAGACATTAAATTTATTTGTTTTGTTACAGACAGCATTTGTGGAAGTTTTTTTAAAAATCTACTTTAGCCATGTTAGCATAGTATTTTATGACCAAGATAAGTAGAACCGTGGATTCTATACTGTTTTGGCCTCGGACAATATCCTGCTGTATTGGTGCTTCTCGCATCATATCTCGTCGTGTTACCGTCTGGGCAATATCTGGAGTAAGAAACGTTGTTACCCAGGAAATTAACACATGTGGTGTTCTCTTTGCACGTCGATCCATCATGACCCTCCCGCTCTCACCTGGTGCAGACTGGCCTCCTCTTACATCTGTGTGGTGACCATATTTTCGGACAGTTAACGCACCTAAAGTGATTAGGATGAAAGGGTCAACGGAAACGATTCAGACTTTGGTCGATGCACGTAAATTGGAGTCCAACGTCTGCATGTAAGTGTTGGTGTGATCTAACTTTAGTTCAGCGGTTTTGTTTTTGTGCGTGAAACGGCATTTGTCATCACATGACTAGTCATATATGGCGGCAAGTATATTTGATGGAGGAAGAATCCGGGAAGACCCCAGGAAGAACTACAAACCCACGCGAACCTACTGGCAATATATATATATATATATATATATATATATATATATATATATATATATATATATATATATATATATATATATATATATATCCACGTTGGCAGAGCTGACACTTGAACCCACGCGGGAAAAGGTTCGATGTGAGCGATCTGTGAAATAAGTCTGAAGTCTTCAAAAGTAGAACACATACTTAGTGTCTTTTGCTAGTTGCGTAATGTAATGTTGTACAACGTATAATACGAAGGTAGTTCTGAAATTCCTGCGATTCCAAGCTTATTTCGCGGAAAGCTATAGAAGTTAAAACTTAGTGAATTTTGAGTCCGAATTCAGACTTTATGATGAAGACGTGTCTTGACTTGCAAGCCGTATGAGACTAATTCATACTACCCGTAATAATGTGTGGAATTCAGTATAAATTTCTAGTCTAGTATCGTGTCTTTTTCAGTACGCTCTGGTGGTAATGAAGAAGACAGGGTACCAAAATGGCGATTGGTACATAACAAACATCCTATGTATATCTAGTTCTCTGTATACAAACAGGTTAAAGAATTTGGTCATTCTGAATCTGACTTGGAATTGTATGCTGCAGACTAGTTTTGACTATGTGGACGGGTTAATTATTGGTTCTCATGCTGAAAGTTGTGTAACGATATGTCCTTATTAGCTGAATGTGCAAGCAGTATATGTCACTGAAGTACACGCTGCTAGCAACATACTACACCCGCAAAGTGTAACATAGCCAATCCAGTTTGTGTGTACTATAATTGTTATCAAATGATAGCATTCTTGCTTGTGATATCTACATTCACCGATGTCTAAAGTAAACAAGTAAACAAGACATAATAACTATACAATTAATTCCATCTTCCTAATTATCATTAATATTTTTGAGATGCTAACATTCATGTTCAGATGAAAATAGATAATTGCATGTGCGTTCTCACTGGTTGTCTTGCAGAGCAGCATGCGCACATTTGAAGAACTAACTGCCTGAGATAACTATATATATATATATATATATATATATATATATATATATATATATATATATATATATATATATATATATATATTGAATCTGTACCAGACACCAAAACCAACCAAAGGAAAAAAGATAAACGTTTCAGTCTAGTAGACAGAATGTGCGAATGTGCTTTGTTGTAACAGTTACACAACAAAGATCAAAAGAACGTAAAGTATCTTTTTCTGAAATATTTCTTCATTTGCATAGTTTGTGTGTTTAAGCTAGTGTCGGGGAATAAACTTTACTAGCGTAAGCGAATGTGTTCACGCATTTGTATCCTGCAGCTTGCGGAGAAAATTCAAGTGACACTTCTCTTTAACTGTTGTTATTTGAGTTTTATTTATAGACATCAAAGCTGCTCCAAATTAAAATTGTTTTTCAACTTGAAGCATCTCTATTTAACTTTCGATTGAAGATCTTTACAATTATTGTCTAGTCTAAAGCTTTCCATTTAAGGTAGCCTCAATGATACAAACGTTATGTATCAAACGCCTAAAAACCTTGACATCATGATATAATGGCTCTATTTTTATCATTCTCACCTCCGAAACAGAGGAGCTTCTAATGTACACTTCTGCCAATTCTTGGTGCAAAGAAAACAAGGAAAACATTTTCCGTGTACATAAATAAACATCAAAGAGTTATTTGGAAAAGTGAAGCGCATCCGGTAAAGCTTTCTGCACACCTCTTTGCAAAAGTCCACATCAGTTAGCTCTTTTGTAATATTACGCTTTGATATTACCGTCATCTCTCGGTGTTTTAATTAAATACTATTGCAATAAAAACCCAGGTAAGTTTTATTATTTTTCTTAACTTAGCGACTCAAACACCGTTTTCGATGTATAAAGCATATTTAAAGAATCCCATGTCCCAAACAATCGGAATTAAGCTGAGCGAAAAAATGGGATGGGGTTTGCGTCTGTCTACAAAAAAAGTATAAAACAATGGAGGCCCTTGATATCCAACCTTTGAGGACGAGAAAAGTTACATGTTACATCTCATCAATGAATTTATACCGATGACGGGTTGAATATAAATTGTCTAATCAAGAACTCTAACATCTGATCGACTGATCACGTGGCAGCCACATAGTCTGTATCTTAGCGGCATTAACCATCTATCAGTCGCCACTATATACAAACTGTAGTTTTACAACTTCCAGAGACGTTATTGTTTCAGTGAATATTCCATATTACTAAATGCTTGTCAAGGACTTTCGTTCAATCTTGTTTCAGTCCGCGATCTACACCGTACATTATTAAGAATAAAAAAAATCGTCGTAATTTTGTACCTTATGTCATTTTCACTCAGTGAACACCATCGCCATCGGTAACTTGCTGATGATGTTGGTTTTTTTTTTTTGTTGTTGTTGTTGCTGTTGTGTTTGTTGCTAAACTTGAATGATGAGAAACATCTTTCTCTTTCCAAGTGGGAGGTTTTGCAATCACGCCATCCTACACTCATAAACATATAAAGTACAGCTGTCTTTTTTACAGTAGCTTTATGTTTTAGTCAGTGGTAACAGTTGGTCGAAGTATTTGAATAAATATTAGATTCGCTCAGACCAGAAAACCAGTTGAATAATAAAAAGAAAAACAAAAACCGGCGTCTACTCTAATGTCTTTAGTGCGCTGCATCGTTTTAACCAATAATGCCACCAGCAAAATTAGAAGCCAACACTTAATCTTTAATTTTCTAGAAGTAATATTTTGCGAAATCTATGTCGTGCACCAAAGACACTGGGTAATTACCATATATGTCGGCTTATTTTCTTATACTGAGTTGTTCACTGTCTAAGAGACCAACTGGTACCATTTGCTGAGACACGAACTACTGTCCACGGTGTGTAAATAAGCGTTCTTCTTCACCTTGTTGGTATGTTTGGAGACATATATTTGACGTTTGGATAAACCGATAATTCAGGCACATTGCATGCTAGGCAATGTAGACGTGAAGTTAGGATAAACCGACAGATCTCACAACAGTATATCTGGAGGACATTCATGAAGTTCGGATAAAACCGATAGTTGAGATAAATTATATGAGTGGAAAAGGTTTGGATAAACAGTAATTTAGATGAATTATATGCCTAGAGGTCATATATGATGCCCAGATGAACCAATATGTAGATGAAACAGATGGGAATAAACGAAGTTCTGCTGTCATGGAAAATGTGTCATCATCTTTATCCATTCTAGTTGGATTTTACATCAATCTGTTAATCTTTGTTGCATTGAAATTATGTGGATTGGTAATGCCAACTCTTCCAGAGACAAACGTGTATGTCTGTCTGTCTGTCTGTACGTACGTACGTACGTACGTACGTACGTATGTATGTATGTATGTATGTATGTATGTATGTATGTATGTATGTATGTATGTATGTATGTATGTATGTATGTATGTTTAAATCTATGTGCGGGTAGGATGCGTTTTGATTAGTAATTTCCCTAACTGAAAGACACTTTAGTTCCATGTCTGCACTTCTGAAAACAACTGTCGGATTGATTGTAGGCGGTTAATCAGACTTTTAGTCTTGAAATAGAAGAAAGACATAAAGAAGGAAAGAAATAAAAAGAAAGATAAAAGAAGAAAGAACGAACGGCACAAAGCAGAAGAACACACACACACACACACACACACACACAGCAACAACATATATACATATATATATATATATATATATATATATATATATATATATATATATATATATATATGGCATGTACGCTGTATCAATGATATACCACGAGATGTATAAAGTTTTCATTAAAAGGAAACGAGGCTTATCGAGTTTCCTTTTAATGAAAATTTATACAACGAATGGTATATCATTGATACAGCGTAAATACTTTACTTATATTTTATTTATATCACATGCACATACACATCTTTGCCCTTTGAACGGAGTAATGATATGCTCCGGGGAACTGTGTGTTGACCGAATAAATGAACTCCTCACATCCCTGCGAATGCGTCCGCTACAAAAATGTAGTTCCATAAGTTGATTGTTTTCTTTTTTAGTTTCTATTTTTTATTCACATTGATTAACCATATTCTTGTAGATTACTTAGTGCAAGTTCAGTTTTAAGGTTTTCACCCAAATTGTTTTTCTCTCTTACTCCTGATTTCTGCGTATGTTGCCCATTATGCATGATAGGGTAGAGAGGAACGGAAAAACGAAAGGATTGCGATGAAATTGTGTACCATATTAAATTAATTTAGGAAACGGGGACTATTCATACTTTTTATAATTATTTTCATACGTCATTAATGATTAATGAGTGAAAATTCATCATTGCAGTTGAAAGAATGTTTATATATTCGTATTATTGTGATGTGTGCGGATCACAATTTGATATATCAACAGTATTGCCATATCAATTTGCTTTATACCAACACTTTAAATGCCATTTATGAAATGTTTGAGGTATATATATATATATATATATATATATATATATATATATATATATATATATATATATATATATATATATATATATATATATAAGAAGTACTTATCTTCATCTTGAGGATTCTTCATTTGTAAAAATTTTACCGTTTTTCTGTAGTTTTAGAAATCGTTTTCGCCTAATACAATAATAATCTGATTTAATCAGTTTCAAGTGACACAAACCTTTCTTAGTAATAAGATACAGTCCCAAAATTATATCAGAGACATTCTGAATTCAAATGAATCTGTATCCTCAATGCGACAAGAATCGTAAATTTATTGCTCCGTTTTTTAAGCTTGGGTGGAAATAAACTCGCAATTTTTACTGCATGAGTCAAAAAGAAACGGTTTTAAAATGACTCAGCGGGCGAAAAGGCTACGAGAAGTCAAACTTTTCAGTACCAATGTGACTGTAGTTAGTGAACATTCGCACGCGATACATGTTCCCCTATGGTATGGAATGGTAATACGAATGACAAGGTGGGGTGTCAAAACATTCGTTACCGTCTTTTGCATGTACTTCATCTGAGTGTTCTTTTAGCTTTTCGTGTGTTTATTTTTTTTAGAAATGTCTCTTCATTATTGTTTGTTGGTTTTCGTAGCAGCGTTATTGGACATTTGCATTCTAATTATGGGCATTTTAGCAGGAAAATGGGTTGGAAATTTCACATACCAAACAAATGGGGAAGGGACAGATTTCGTGAACTACTATTTAATTGCTGGGTTAGAGTTTCTTTCTGTGAGTATTTCTTGGTAATTTCATCTACTAGGGAATGGTCAGGTGGTTGCAATATCGGGCTCTATTTATCCATAGAGAAATAACTATAAATCACCCCGTAATCCGCATCGATAGGTGCCTGATAATGCACTATTTGCGGTTAGCAGAGTTCCTTTGATCGCGGACCGCGTGGCCTAACAAGAATATCACTTACGATTTCCGAGCACCCAAACAATAAACGTCCAGGGCATTTTGTAAAGTTGAAATGAGGATAAGTTAAAGTCACGAAAGACCAAATTACGGAGGTTGATAAAAGGATAAACACTCAAACATTACCAGCTAACAAGATGAATCAACGTTTGATTGTTAAATGGCCCATCTTCAAAGCAGGGAGAACATTTAGCAGTTATAGTTACACAACTTTATAAAGGAGCATTCTGAAGGATATAACTTAAGTCATATCATGCAAATTGCATTTCCTTTTTTTTTTAAAAGATAAGTGAATTAATATAATATATTGATAGCTTCATTAGAGTGATAGAGAGGCAAACAGACAGAGAGACATTAACATGGTTATATAGACACACACACACACACACACACACACACACACACACACACACACACATGGTCATTCGTTTCTAACGTTATATATATCGTGGGTCGGTGGTTCTTTCCGGGGTTTTCCCGGGTTCTTCCTCCACCATTTATACTGGCCGCCATGTATAACCTATCTTGTGCTGAAAAATGGCGTTAAACCCTACAACAACAACAACAACTAACGTTATATATATCCCTCCATGTAATACAGCATCGCTAACACACGTACTTGCAGACAAAATCCAGAAAAACAACTAGCTAGACATACAGACGGGTTAGAGCTATGTACTCAGGATGCGACCTCAAGCTAAAATCAACGGGAAAATAATGAATAAAACTATTTGGGGGTTTTGTTACGGGTAAGTATTCAAATGATATAACACAATGATAATGAGTCTCAACGTAATGAATATCAATTACACTCATTCAAATTACAATAATTAGGCAGGTAAATCCGTCACAGGTTTTTGCGGTAAGAGAGATATCAGATGACAAAATTTCCTATGATATTGGTATCTAGATGTATTTCACAAAATAACAACTTCCACAATAGTCTTTCAAATCTGACCATTATTCTTCGGAATGTCAGAGTTCACCTGCGGCCAGAGAAAAGAGATTATTGCTACCCGTATGTCGTATATTAAATGCTTTACAGCAGAATAAAATAAGAAGTAAATTATAACATATCGAATGACAGAGTTTTATCACCAAGTCTTTAAGCGTTGTCAAATTATCAGCCTGACTTATGTGGACTGGTCACGTAAAGAAAGCGTAGCCTGGGTAAATAGGCACGGAGTCATTCCTAGCTGACAGAACTCGTCTTTGTCAATTTGTTAAATGACCCATTATCATTTATTCAGATGACATAGGAGACGTTGTTAGATCTTTGTCCCATTATTATAGCACCCCTTGTGCAGTCTTGTCTTTCTTTTTATGGATGCATTATTAGTGTTAAACATATAAGCTTCAATACGTTTACTTAAAGCTGAAATTACAGTGACATCCACCAACCGAAGAGTTCGATTTTATTTCGAAGTTTCTTTAAAATGTTGCATGCAGCTGTGATTTATTAATGACGAAATATCCATGCACTGTGCATGCTGAATATATAACATGGCACAATAAATGTATGACCCATTAAAGGCACATCCAAATATTATATTTTGTAATTTGATATTTTGTCCACAAGATACAATTTTCTACTCTTATCCCCAAAAAGCTACCCGAAGTCTGTATTTCTCTGGAAATGCCACAGATATTTAAAGCTCCGAAGATGAGGAAGAAATTAAACTCCATGCTTTAGGAATGCATTCCTTTTCATTGATTTTTAAGTTTAAAAAAATAAATTATTCAATGGGAAACTTCAACTATGTAGCATATGCAGTGAAAATTAGGAAAAAAGTAATGCATCCATGGAACATGAATGCCAGTCTCAACGAACTGAATGTAAATCATAACCGGGTGGAGGGACGCACAGTGATGGAAGGATTGACAGACACAATACCATTATTAGCCCATTTCACATTGGTGAAGGGACATACATAGTGAAAACATGGGAAAATGTGCAAAATTCAGTTTGTTTCGTTAGAATTCTAAATTTCTTAACATCCGAGTATTTATGTCTTATTTATTCAGACTACTCTGCCTTTATCGTTATGGACATATTCAACGTGAGATCTGACACAAATGTATCTTAAAACAAACGTAATCTTTGTTGTTAATATATTGGTTTTTAAAACAGATCACTGTTATTTATAAAATAATACATAACATGTATCAACATATTTTAATATCTATGGGAAATTTGTTTTCATGGAGTTTCTTTGAGTTTTCATTTGCAAAATTCAATTCACTTCGGTCGCACAATAGGTAAAATGGCATACAGGTTCCACTGACGTTTAGGAAGGCGAAAGACATGTAGCAAGCCACTGAACATAGATAGGTCAGTATCATTTCTTTATATGCGCTGGTATTAGGAATCCAACCAAATACGCCAGAGATGCAACGCGAGTAGTTTTACGAATCTGATATTCAGACCTTCAAATCCTATAACATTTACGTTCGAGATTTTATTAAACCAATCAGAACGCTTATGAAAGGTCATTCAGTTTATTTGGCTAACAGTGGAGCATTTGCTCAGACTCAGGTCTAAAGTTGTATGATGGACAGGTCAGCAGATCTTATGAAAAGTCAAATCTGGAATCCCAAAGTCTAAAGTTGTGTGATTGACAGATCAGAATATCTCGTGAAAAGTCAAATCTGGAATCTCGTAGTATAAAGTTGCATGATTGGCAGGTCAGACAATCTCGTGAAAAGTTAAACCTGGAATCCCAAAGTGTAAATACTGAGTTTATTTTGAGATTAATTCCACGTTATCCTTAATGGTATTGTAAAATTTAAATCCAGGTTACTCACCAAATCTCGCACCCAGACTCAAGCTTGCACGTTTTAGTGTCGAAATTCGGTAATTATTCGAGCACGAAACTCAATACTAAATCTCAAAAGTCCAAATTTAAACATCTCATACATACATACATACATACATACATACATACATACATACATACATACATACATACATACATACATACATATATACATACATAAATACATGCATACATAACAGACAGACAGTTAAAACCCGTTATAACGCGATGCTAGGGTCCAAAGAATAACATCGTGATATAAGCGAAATTGCGTTAACAATTTAAAAAAAAAATTCCCCATAGAAAATATGTACTGAAATTTCAGTGTCATCAGTTTTAACTAACCTCTTGATCATATATCGTTTGTCTTGTTCGCCGGGTTTCATCAGACATCAAATATACTTCAGTTTTGAATTGTATACATGCCAATATGGCGGAAACGGTGCACGGTGAAGTTAAGACAACATTAAACGTAGTGCTGGGATTAAAAATCTGCTAGGGATACGAATAATCAGCTTTTCTGAGAACATGTATTTAGGATGTTAAAAAGAGAGGTCACCTTAAGTTAAAATGAGAGCCATGCTGCCATCGCGTTATAAACAGAATCGAGTTATAACGAATCGCGTTATAACGGGTTTTACCTGTACTACATCGTCGCTATTTCCGTCATGTGGAGATAAAACCTTGAATGGAATTGTAGAAATACATTTATCTTTGACCGATTTCGTGATTCGTCTCCAGCGGAACACCACATATGTTGCTACATGAAAGGCCGATAATGTTCTTAGTCTCCTCCCACGACCGTATAGCGATGTATAAATAAACGTTCCGCCGAATATACTTCGGAATGGCAGCGAATTATATCTAAGTTTTCTTTCTCTACTTCATGGACAAGCAGAGGATGCTCCGATGGCTAACACGTTAGTAAAGGAACAAAATTCATTGCCAGTCTTGTTATATTCGTAACATTATTCTAATGAAATCTACACAGTTTCCAAATTTGAGGACTTTGAGGTTACGTTTGTTGATGAAAAATTACCAAGAATACAGAGCCACGATCCAGAAAAGGTACTGTTGGCACCCTTATAAATTAAACATATTTTAAAATTTCTTACAGGATATAGAGAATCTGCATTCGCTTATGCTATTGCAGCAGCTGGGGTGACTCATCAGGTGTCCAAGGCATGTAGCTTGGGGAAGTTGAAATCCTGTGGTTGCGACATGAGCATGCAGGGACAGATACATGACAAGTTTGAATGGGGAGGTTGCAGCCATAATGTCGAGTTTGGCGAAGACTTCGCTCACAAGTTCATGGACGCCAAAGAGAATGCCGGAGATATCCATGCAAAAATTAATCTCCATAACAATAAAGTTGGTCGACTGGTTTGTACATTTTTATTATCTTTTAAATGCATTCAGTTGATTGTTTTGTCAGCTATCCAGTCAGTTGTTGAGTGGAGCTGACTTTATAATTAGAACTGTAAAATTGATTTTATTTATATAGATTAATGGATAAATACAAACATGTATACATCAGACAGACGGATGGATGGACTAACTTACATATATTTAAGTCGCGAAACTAACCAGTTGGGTGGCACTTGTGTATGTCATTTGAACTTGTGTGTTGATGACAACTTCAAAGTTCACCTGAACATGAACGTAGACATGTTAAAGTATGACATTCGAACTCTTGGCATTCTTGTCGTTTACCTTTGAATCTACTTGGTCGGTTTTGCCATTAATCCAAGATGCTCAGTTTTGGGAGGGTCAGTGACTCACTATTCACGATCGACGAACTTCGAGTATTCCCAATTTCCTCCAACATACGTGCTACTAAATCGTATGGCTCGCATTAATGAAAACTATGTATTGCAGCTTGTTGTAAAATGAAATTATTTCCAAAAATCAATTTTAAATGAGCTTTATGGAATTGGTGTTGCTGATCTTTCAGGCTGTGATGAAGAATGTGATGAGACAATGTAAATGCCATGGAATGTCAGGAAGTTGTGAAATCAAAACATGCTGGAAAGCTACTCCGGATTTCAGGGTTGTTGGTGACGTCCTAAAGAGAAAATACCACAAAGCTACCGAGGTAAATTAACCTTATAACTCTACACCTTCATCCCACCCCACCATTACCACCAGCACCACCAGCACCACCATTACCACCATTACCACCAGCACCACACACACATATTGACAAATGTTTTAGAGGTCACATTTTTCCAAAGCTTTTAATTATTCAAGCTATTATTAACTTTAAAGGTTATTTAATCACGCTTTAATGGAAGAGAGAAATGTAGATAACGGAAGTTATAATTTTCTTCCAGTGCCGTACATTACGTGTTGGCAAAGCTCTATTTTTTAATGACACGAGATAAGACATCCAGTCCGCCTTTTTTAAAATTATAGTTTATCTCCCTCACAAAAGCAAGCTAAAACTAATATTCCCTTAAACTGTATGGTATTAATGATACAAAGTTTTTGAAGGATTTTTTTTTTCTTACAGCAAATCAAAATGAGCTGCCGAATTCCAGATTGTGAAAATGAATTAAATACCATACTATCAATTCATATGAAGTTCATATGATATCAAAAAGTTTGTTGACAACTTTCCGCATTAAGCTGACCTTTCTGTGGTCGTTGGTTACAGCTCAAAAAAGGTTGGATGAAGATGAATTAAGAGCTCCTTCCCTCAAAGAGTAGTACCGGACATATCAATAATACCTACATCCATGTTAAACAATTAATTGCTAATTATAATGCTTATAAAGAAGCTCTGTCGTCAGTTATATAATAATCTTTGTTGCAGATATTTGTTGATTTTCAATTAAGCAATAACGCTTTATTGTCCATGTATAAGATTTATATTTCTAATGGCCTGCAGTGCGAAAACTGCATGTATTTCAGCACAATGTTTCTTTTTTTTTCAAGGTGAATTTTTTAAATACAGCAGACAACAGATCACGTCGGCGACTTGTGAGAAAACAAAAGAACACAATGCTCTTATACTATGAAAAATCTCCGAATTTCTGTGACCCTAACCCGGAAGTAGATTCGCCTGGAACGACGGGAAGGTTTTGTAACAAAACAAGCGACGTGGTGGACAATTGTGAAACCCTGTGCTGTGGAAGAGGTTACAATACTCTACGGGTCAAAAGAACAGAAAGATGTCATTGTAAATTTCATTGGTGCTGTTATGTTGTGTGTCAGACCTGTACATATAATGAGTGGGTTACTGTTTGCAAATAAAGCACGTATTTATTCAGTGTTCATGTAAAAGAAGGGATAGACTAACCCAACTCAGATATGGGTTTGTGTCAAACCGACTGCGACAGGCTGCAAAAGTTTATTTTCATTAACATGATTATGCATTTGTTGATAATGCGCATTTCTTTCTGTATATGTGTTTGACTATGTAACAAGTGCAAATAAAACCCCCCAATACTCCTGAAGATGAATGTGCAGGTACAGAACACGAGATTAAAATTTAACAAAGCAAACGTCACGTGCCTCAGAATAAATTTATATCATCTGATATGTATTCAGAATTATGGCTATACTGTACACTTAATATTATTTTGTTAAAGGTGGAACTGGGTCCAACATTTAGTTTATATGAGCAGTGAGTTAATTTCAGCTGAGATTGACATTGTCGCTGATCCCCTATATTGAGTCAAAGCGAGTATACAGTTTGTCTTTTATGTTCAGAATCAGAGTCTGGTCTGGACTGGGCTGTCCTTAAGCCTTGCTGTTGCATGTACTTGAAGCTAAACAATAGTCTTCATTTAATATAGATAAAGTCATAGTTCATTCCATAATGAGTCAACAATGAGGCACTAGTTGATCAGAACCGAGTCAAAACGTAGTCTTTACTATCAAGGATCAGAATCAATTATATATACAGAACTATTTAGTTAACATCGGCAAATAGTACAACATTGAGGAAAACATCAAGGAAAATGTACGCGTGGAATCATTATCGAAAATGATCATGATTACAAACATGGAGAGATAGACAGATTTAGAGTTGATGCAATATACGGAATTCATCCGTTTCCATTGCCAGATGATGCGAACGTAATGTGGAATTTCTAGATGGGTTTTCTGTTTCGGAAGACTTTGCTGATGAGTGACATTTCTTAACATGACGTCAGAAGACCCGATGCACACACAAGACATCTGCAGAATGTCAGTTCAGTCAGTATAGGATATTTGTAAAATACGCATCGAAACTGGGACATAATTCAGTATAAAAGATGTGTTAATTTGTGCAAATGAATAAACATGGGAAAACACAACTGTGACGTTACAAAAGTAAATTGCAGACAGATTGGTGCGCATTGTAATCAAATCTTTGTAACGTGTGAGTTCTACTGCGTCGATATGGAATAATACCATCAACAAAACAATGACATACGTTATCTTAGTCACCATATAAAAAGGAATTATGATAAATCCTATTTGGTGTTAACTAAAAACAGATAAGAAACAATTGTATCAAATGTTCGGTGTGTAATTTTAAATGGCACCCACGAAAGCGCGATTTCAGGTATATCATTTAAACTGCACAGTGTATACTCACTAATAAGATGGGTCCAGCTGCCCATAACTGATCTCTCCTAACAAACTGCGTAGATTCGTACAGCGGGCGCATAATGCGACAGTAGATCTGGGTCTATACAGATTGCAGTTGGACTCAACTTATAGCGAGCGCAAACAGTTATATATATATATATATATATATATATATATATATATATATATATATATATATATATATTATATATATATATATATATATATATATATAGACCCTTCAAGCATCATCATTCAGGTATTGTCCCGGTAGTGAAAAGTGTTCGTCCAACAAGCGAAGAAAGCTAACAAGCAGGCATTGGGAAATTCACTATAGCTTCTCTTTATTTTGATTTAAAATCCGAACAGATGTTTTACATTTTTAGTGTCAGTGTATTTGCATAATTGTATAATGATTTCTGCAGATACTGATTAGTTGTATAAGAATTTTGTAGTTTATGTATGTATTATATAGAATTTATGATTTATTATGTCTTTTAATACCACACTTCCATGATTAATCTAATACTCGTCCAAGTTCATTATTCATTCTTTTTGATAATCTGTACAAACTACTTCGTGTAAATTTGTGTGTACTTGTTGCCTCACAAGTACTTTACCAAAGACAAGGAGGACTTAGATCCTGGCATTCTTTGTACATTTTTCTGCAAAGTCTTTTATAATGCTTTTAATTATTATTGCAACTTTGACACTATTATACCTTATCCAAAAATACTGATGGAAATAAAACTTTATTCAACATATTCTACAGATGGAATTTAAGGAGCTTTCTCGATATCGCTGGAGGAAAGTGCTGCCATAAATAATAATAAGGGGAGGAGCGATCATGTCCAATTTGTTTTACAAAGGGGTAGGGTGGTTGGTACTTTTATTACACTTTAAATAAAAATCCCGTGTATGTATACAGTAATCACTATCTTTTTAAAAAAATCAGACTAAGGGGAATGGAAGTGTTTTATATTCATATGTTGTTCATTGGCTAACGCGATCTAGGGCCGGTCATGAAAAATATTTGCGCGAATTCATTTTACCAACCATTACACCGCTCTTAATAACGAGCGGTCCATCATGTTAGTTTCCTTTATATTTCACTCATGAAAACCAATAAGCGTGAAAAGGAATACTTATAAAGCAAACAATGAAAGCTTAGTGAAGAATGTTCTGTTTTGGAAACTTAGTTGTTTTGCGTACATTCAATGTGACATCGATTATCAATTACTAATGATTTTTATTGTCTGAGCAAGAAAAGAAACGTTAAGACGTCATAGAACAACGCTGCTGTATTTGTGCATGTTAGACGGAAACAAAATAAGCATTATATGTATGTATGTACGTATGTATGTATGTATGTATGTATGTATGTATGTATGTATGTAGTCAAGATTCACAGGTGACAGGGGAAGTAACTAGACCGTTGAGTTCACCATGCACTGAAGTAACATTACTCTTGCTATAAAATAAAGAAGAATACGAATCCCCCAAAAGACAAGTCCATACAATAGGCAAAGTTAATTCAAAATGGACTGTAATAAATTATCAGAATGACCCAAAAGTATATTTCTTGTTTAGCCTATCATGTGCTGAAAATTGGCGTTAACCCCATCTCCCATCCCAACATATTTTTAGTTGTGGCTCTCCCGAAGGGTGGATATATGCATGGGCGCCCGCAGCATGTGTCAAGGGGGGGTCACGTGACCCCCCAAATCACACACACACACACACAC
>JAECUM010071050.1:0-21241 GCA_016617855.1 Megalonaias nervosa | reverse complement strand
TTCCATCGTTGATTGTTGTTATTGCTGTTACCGTCGGAATGTTGCTATCGTCGACGTATTTTTTTGTTACAGCGTCAAAATCTGTTTCTGGTGTTCTGAGATTATTAATACCATTATTGTTCATATTGAGAAATGCGCGCATTATGCCACCGCGCACTAACACATACTTAGATTCTTGATCGTCGACGTATTTTTTTGTTGCTGCGTCTGATTCTGCAGCTGGGTCTCCAAGGTATGTAATTTTTTTCCTGACATGATAATATTACCTGTAACTGTCCCACCTATTTTATCAAGTTTGTTATCATCAACATACTTTAACTGCAAATAACTTACCGCTAGAGTTTGATTTAAGTTTGCTGGTGGATACCTGGTCTCTAAATTTATCATTGTTTTCCTGACATATCTAAGTTGCCGCTTAAAGTTCCACCAGATTTATCTAGTTTATTATTGTCGACTAATTTAAGTTGTTCATAACTAACAGCTTGTGTATTAACGACATTTATTGGCGGATACGCTGTTTCTAAATCTAGTACTCGTTGATTTGACATAAACAGGTTTCTCGTCATTGTGTCGCCGGATTTTTTTAGGTAACCTGATAAATCTACCTTGCCGTCTGTTGTACTTTCAGCTGATGAATCTTCTACTAATGTTCCAAATTTTGAATAATAGCTCATTATTTATTTATAGTCTGACAATTTTTTTATATAGCATAAAATTGTATAACAATAATGGCAAAATCATCGATATTAAATTTTGATACAGAGCGGTTGGTGAAACATAAACATAACAATGAACTTCCAGATTGTCATTATCTTATTGTTGGAAGAACTGGATCGGGGAAAACAAACTTACCTATGAATTTACTTCTAGGAGATAATTTTAACTACGATCGCGTTTATATTTATACGATTAATCCACAGCATGATAAGTACGAGCTACTTAACAATTATAATAACAAACTTCGTGATGATCTTGAGGCTGGCGAAGATTTTTGTATTATCAAACAACCAGAAGAACTCGTTCCAGTTATTCAACTTGATTCGTCCGAACACAAGATAGTTGTTTTTGATGATATTCCGCTAAACAACGAGGAAATGAATAAAATATGATCATATTTTTCACTATCGCGAATTAAAAAATGTAATTCTATTTATCTCGCCCAGGGCTTTTATAATGTTGGCAGATTTATTAGGCGAAATACTGGTTGTTTTATATTATTTCCAGGACTTGACAATGTTGACGTTAGAAATATCGCGAACGAGCAATGTGGTGATGTAACAAAAGATAAATTTATTGAATTATATCATCAAGCAACGGCAAATAAATATAACTTTTTTTTTTGTTTGATAAATTAACAAATGATACGAGTAAAATGTTTCGATGTTGTACTGAAAAATATCTACAATAATGTTTATACAAAATAGTATATAATTAATGGAAAGACAAGCAAAGTACAGAAAACATATAGAAAATCTAAAAAAACTTGCGCAATCTCAGGCAAAATTTAAGCAGCAAGTACAGCAAGCACGACGTGGCCAAGTGGTTGCAGCAGAAACAACAGCCGCCGCTCTCAAACCAGTTACTGAGGCTTTACTTCGAAAACAAACCTGCAACTAAACCGTTATCGGAAGAAGAACTTAAGCGACTACAGGATAAAGGTTTACTCGGACTAGTTAAAGAACAACAAGAAGCAGCTGCTGGAAGAATTATTGCTAGATCTGATGCGGAGAGAAAAAGATTAGCTGAGGAACTTACAGAGCATATAGCTAATCCTGTTGCAAGACAAGCTGAAATATATCGGCTAATAAATGATCCACTAGCTGTTGAACAAAGATTAGCAACTCATATAATAATTGGACCGATTGAAAGAAAGTTAGAAAAAAAAATCAGAAGAAATGTTAGAGGATATTTTTGCTGAAGAAAAAGCTAAACAAGAAGCATGGAGAAAAGAACATGGATTAGATGTTCAAGACAAAGAAAGATTTGACTCTGCTTTAGAAAATATAAGTGGCAAAATAACAGATTATGAGTATAAAAATTTTGATGAAAAATATGGTTTTAAAGCTGTGAGAGTACGAGATGTTAGAAAAGATGATTACGAATTTGAAAAAAAAAAATTGAAAATCTAAAAAAAATAAAAGAAGAAAGTAAGATACATCTTGACTATATAAAACTAGGAAATTAAAGCTACCGCGACAGTATTGAAAGATATCGACGTTGGATTATTGCTGATCTTTATATCAAAGTAATTAGTAGAATAAAAGAAAACCGATACGAAAATGCTAACCAAAGTTTGAGTACCGAGGCAAAAAATCTCGATGAAAAACGTATGAAAGCTGATACAGTTGTCTCAAAGGATATGGATCCTATTGAAAGACAAACTGAATTAAGTCGAATGGTCGATGATTATGAAGAACTTGATAGAATGTTAACTGAAAAAAAAAAACAACAGGAATTTGAGTTAGAATATTTTCATCAGTTGCTGAAATGATAGGCAGATTAATGCTATTGATATCATGAAAAGAACCTGGAAATGTTGGTGCTGAAATTGACAATGAAATTATTGACATACTTGATAATTTGAGATCAGAAAATTTATTAACATCTGACGAATACAAAACTTTACATCTTGATTTGATATAAATCAAGGCGATTTAATTGCAGCGATTTAATTTTATAAATTTATGTAATGATTTAATATAACAATTTTATATAAAAAAAATGTCAGCAACATTATTACTACACTCTAGTCAATGTGATAAAGATAGCGCAAATTTTTATGTAAAATATATTCCGCCAATAGAACTAGATCGTGAAAGAACAATATGAAATTGGACTAATTTCCTGAACTTGTTGGCATTCTATGGCCAATGTAAAAACTGGAGTAAATGATGAATTTAGATTTACTTATATTAGTCCAGAATTTATGACAGGTGATACATGTAAAATTCCACAAGGAGCCTACAACATAACTGATGTAAATAAAACAATCAAACTAATAACAAAAAGTGAAGGTATTGAGCTTACACCAAATTATAATACGTTACGAGCTAGAATAACATTAAAACCTTGTATAACAGTTGATCTTACCAGTCCAAAAAGTATTGCACCACTGATAGGATTTCTTCATAAATGTTATGATACTGTTGATTTTAATGAAGATTATAGTATGACGGTGAAAATCCAGTAAATATAACTGATGTAAACACAATATTGGTAAATTGCTCTATTGCATCTGGATCTTATTCAGCTAAAGGTAGTAAAGGACAAACGATATACAGTTTTTCACCAGACGTTCCACCAGGTTTTCTTAAGCAAATGATTCCTCGTCAAGTTGTCTATTATCAGCTAAATGTTGAAAATCAAATGACAGAAGTAAATATGCAACTGACAGATCAATCTGGAAAACAGTTAGATTTTAATAATGAAATTGTTACTTATTACCTGCACTTGCGCGAACAATAACAAACATATTTTTTAAGAAAAGCTAAAAGATTTTTAGTAATGCGAAAGATTTGGAAGTAAAATTATGCAACCTCAGATATAATGAAACAGAGAAAAAAAGTTTATCGAAGAAAAATAGTAGGAGGATTTTTTGGAAATATATTTGCTAAAGTTATAGAAAATGTTCCGGGAATAGCTAATAAAGTTGCACCAATTGCACTTGACGAGTCACAAGCTTTTGCAACTGGAGCTGCATCTGCTGCTGGAACTGCTGTGGGACAAAAAATAGCTGATAAAATAAAGGCGATCCACAACGTGGTATACCGACAATCAAACAAGCTATTTCAGAAATCGCACCAACAAAAGAAACTCAATTTGCAATGATAACAACGACACAAAAACTTTTATCGCCACGAGGAGAACAAATTATACAAAAATTAATGTCTAAAGTAACAACACCGCAATAATTTTGTATAACCTAATAAATAAAAAAAAAAAAAAATGTCTGTAAAAAATTATCTCGCTTTAGGAGAAACTTATGACACAGACGACACAGTAACAGAATTCGAATATGTTGAATATCTCGATGAAAATTCTAACGAACCTAATAAGGCTGGCGTCAGAACATTTAATACTCGAGACGAGGACGTATTTTTACTTCCTCATAAAGCAATGTTAGAAGTTCGCGGCCAGATTATGACAGTAGCTGTTCCACCTGCCGCAATTCCAGTTGGAACAGAAGTAGCTCTTATAAATGATGGTTGGTGTTTATTTAAAGATGCTCGATATCAGCTGGCCAATCAAGCTGTCGAAGATATTTCAGGTCACTTACAAGTTACAAGTACAATCTTAAATACTATTTCGTTTTCCGATGATTACTCCAAATCAATTGCAACTAATATGATGTGGTTTAAAGATACTGGAACTGGTAGTGCAGGTGTTGTTGCATCAGTTGAAATTTTATCAGGATTAGTACCTATTATAGCTGCTGGGGCTGATGCTGCCGTAAATGCTGTAAATGTGAAAGATTTTCTTATTGCTAATGCTGCTTCGCTAGGTATAGACGCACCAGCTGCAGATGCTAATGCAGACGCTGTAAGAGTCTCACTTAATGCTGCTTGTAATAATCTTCGCTTAAATCAAGTAAATGCAGCTGCAGACGGTACTTTAATGTTAGAGCATGTTAATGACATAATTGCTCATAACAGGAGAAATATACATTACAATGATGGTTATGCTAAGAGAAAGACACTTGCAGAAGGATCACGTCAAATTACAATGATGCTGCCGTTAAGTACAATATTTGGCTTTCGTCGCGATTACAATAAAGTATTTCGTGGAGTTAAACATACACTTATTTTAAATCGATCAGAACAAAGCAACTGCCTGTTTAGGTCAGGTGGGGCTGATGTACAATTTGTCATAAACAAACTTGCACTATGGATGCCAAGAATAACTCCGTCTATCACTAAAATGGCGGAATTAAATGATATGCTGGAAAAACACACAAACATAATTTATTTTCAGCAACATAAAATATATCAAACAGCAGTTCCGAATACCACCGACTACACATGGCGAGTCACAACGACACCGACTGAACAAAAGCCACGGCAATTATTTGTTGGATTTCAGAGACAACCTCGACGTGACAACCAACAACAAAATAATGCGATATTTGATAATGTTGATGTTAGACGAATATATGCTAAAATAAATTCAAAGCAATATCCAGAACGAGCGATAGAATGCAATTTTGCAGATGACGCTAATAAAAATATTACTAGACCTTACATGTACCTGCTCGACGCACTGCAAAAATGACAAGATGTTGGAGATGGATCTCAGATATCAGTAGAGGAATTTCGTACACTTTATCTGATATTTTATTTCGATGTTAGTAAACATAGCGAGCCAGCTGTAGACAGCACAGCTGATACTGAAATTACTTGGACACTAGGGGCAGCTCCAGCTGCACCATTTTATGTATATGCGTTAGTAATAAGCGACAGATTTGTTACAATTGACTCTGTTGGAGGTAAAATGTCAGTCCAAGTTTAATCTGTAACTTTAATATAAGATGACAAAATATATTGCAAAAGAAATATATTTAACTGATGGTCAAGTTAAAAATTAGCAGCTGCTGTTGCAAAGAAAAGACAAGTATCATTAAAGGTCAACCCTAATACCTTAGGTACTTTAACAAATTTAATGTTAACCAAAAAACAAGTAAATAAATACGATCGCAAAAAAACCTTTTTGTTTTAAATTTAAGTGCTGCACAAATAACTGCAATGGCAAAACAAGGTGGTTTCTTCGGTCCGGTATTATCTGTAATGGCCAGAACGTTAATACCTAAAATTTTGCCAGTGTTAGGTACATTAGGATTAGCAGCAGCGTCTGTAGTAGTATCTGGCGCAACGAAAAAGGCAGTTGAAGGTCATGGAATCGTTCGAGGCAGTGGTATAAAGAAAATTTTCGTATGAATATCGATGGTAACAATTTTATGTGATTGATAAATATAATGCCTAAAAGAAAGACAACGACAAAAAGAAAGACGACGGAAAAAAAGACACGACAGAGGCGAAAAGGGGGATTTATTCCAATAGCCCCGTTACTAGCAGGATTGGCGGGAAGTCTATTGCCAAATCTGTTAGGAGTAGGACGAGGACTAATGTTGCCAGGAACAAGGAGACAAAGTCTGCGTTAAGTAATTTTGATATACTTGATAAACTAAAAAAAGTAAAAAATGTCAGTTGAGTTTATTCTAAAGATGAACTTATGGCGATTCCAGAGACAGAGACGCTAGCGCCTCCGGGTTCGTGTGTTATAAATATACAAGATTTTAATGACGGATCTGGCACACATTGGGTAGCTGTTTTTGATAACAATTATTTTGACTCGTTCGGAATTCCACCAAGTGGCGCAGTAAAAAAGTATGAGTAGAATGCAAGATACGAAGTCTCTAGAGACAAAATCTCTTGCGAAAATAATAAATTATTCGTCTAATCAAATTCAACCGGTTGGAACTTCCGCATGTGGATATTATTGCGTAATGTTCGTTAAACAGATGACTGAAAATCCAGATTTTTTAAAGTTTATTTTGCAATTTGGCAAACAATCTTCTCACGCTAATGATGAGATTGCATTAAATTTTATCTAAACTCACTGATATACAATGTCAACATATTGTCGAAAAAACAGAAAAAACAAAAAATAATAGAATAATGCTGAAAAGTATTTGTGGAATCTGTGGAAGAAAAAAAAGTATGTTTTTACCAAAAACAAAGTTGTCCGGAGCTGGTTACCCTGACAAGATTATTTTAGTAGACGATTAAATAAATAATGACATGCCACTGCGATTGCGATAGAGATTTGTGTCTCGAGCAAAATAAAATTGTTACATATTGTCAGAAATGCAAAAACAGAGATATAATTGGAACAGGTATAGATATACATAAAATTATTGGAAAATTGCCGAAACCAAAAGGCGGTTGGACATTGCCAGGCCATAAATATACTGGACCTTATAATCCTCTTGATAAACAACTTGACGAAAACGATAATCCGCTGTCAGGACAAGAGCCTTACAATCAAATTGATGCAATAGCAATGCGCCATGATATCTGCTACAGAGATATTGAACTTCCAGATAGCGAACAGAATAAGCATAGCTGCGATAAAGTAATGTTAGACGAACTTCGTGATATGAAACCTGTAAATATGCAAGAACGTGTTGACCGAAGGCTGGTCCAGGGTTTTATTGGAGCAAAATATAAACTTGGTCTCGGCAAAAAAGAATTATATGATGATCTTGCCTTAGAGCTACACAGACCTAAAAAAAAACGTTTCCGCGACGTAAAGTTGTCGCAAATGCCGTTGATGATATCTGGGCGATAGATTTAGTTGATGTTTCAAATCTAGCCCAATATAACGTTGGCGCTGATGGCACTCCAAAAAGATATCTTTTTAATGTTGTAGATGTTTTTAGCAAATATGCGTTTAGTATACCCGTTTCGGATAAAACAGGGACATCGATGACTGATGCGCTAAAACAAATAATAACAACTACAGAAAGAAAACCAAATAGAATCTGGACTGATCACGGAGCGGAATTTTTTAATAAAAAATTTGAACAGTTTTTGGAGCAAAATAACATTAAAAAATATTTCACAGGAAATGAGGGAAAAAGTGTCATCGTCGAGCGATTTAATCGCACGCTCAACGAAAAAATCCACAAATATTTGACAACTAAAAATACGAGTAAATATATTGACAATTTACTAATCATTGTTGACGAGTATCATAACACGAAACACAGATCCATTTCGCTAGGCAAAAGTAAAATGTCACCAAACGACGCGATTGCAAATCCAATATTAGCAAACGAAAACATGTACCGACGACACAAATTTAAAGTTGGTGATAAAGTTAGAATTTCTTTGACGGAAAAAAACATTTGAGAAAGGGTATACTCATAATTGGAGTGAAGAAGTATTTGTTGTTGATAAAGTACTTTTAACAATACCAGTTACATACTCGTTAAAAGATTTATTAGGTGAGCCTATAACTGGCAGTTTTTACGAGCAAGAACTTCAGAAAACAGAACAAGATATATTTGTTATTGAAAAAGTTATTAAAAAGCGCGGCAACAAAAGTTTAGTCAAATGGTGTGGATATGACGATAAATTTAATAGTTGGGTACCAACTAAGTCGATCTCATCGACTGAATAATATTATTATAAATCTCTTCGTATTTTATTAATACTGATTTACATTTTACTGGTTTACATAAAGAAATTAAATATAATTTTCTTGCATCATCGACTGGCATTAAATTAAATATTTTAACAAAAATAAAATCGTATTTTGTATTTCTTTGTTGTCCAGTTATTTTTACGTTTAAAAAGGGTTGTATAAGCTGCCAAAATATTTAATGCTCGGCAACAGTAAAAGTAAATTTTATTATTTTTTTTAGCAATATGGTGCTTAACATCATATCGCCCAGTTGTTGGTCTGCTTAGATATTTTTTACTAACAACAACATCATCTTCGTCTTCGTCATAGTTATGCAAAATATTTTTTTCAGTATAACCAGCAAATCTATCGTTAGTAATATTTTCTAATGTAAAATTTGAAACTGAAACAAAATCTCCCGAATATAGTTCAGCCAGTCTCTTAATTAAGTTCATTATGATAATAATCTTTTATCTACTTAATAAATAATAAGATGTTCGGAGAAATAAAATATCATCAAAAAGTTAATATATTAAATCATAAAGAATTAGCTGAGGCAATTCGAACTTGTTTATTGGGACATAGTTTTAATTTTGTTGATGTTATGATATCATTAGGCGAATCTGACAAATTTTTATTAACAGCAGCAGACAAAATAAATAAAACTCGATACAAATAAAATGATGACGGTACGATTTAATCGCGACGATGTCATGGAATTTAGTCATAATTGTCTTACTCAAAATGATATAGAAAATATCATTAGTTATCGTATTTTAAACTAAATCTATCTAATGTCAACATTGACGTTAATGATTTAGTTCTGCCGTGGGCGACAAATTGTATTGCACTCGAATGAATTTTATGATATTTTCCAGCAGCTGTTATTGATTTAAATTTCATTTCTTCATTAGTTTTTAGATTTATTGAAATTATTTGTTAGCCGGATTTTTAAAATTATTATCGCCACCAGTTTCACGTTTTGTGTTTTCTTTTGTCGTCACTAAATCTAGGTTTTCCAAACAATTATCTGTTTTAATACCATTTTTATGATCAATAACTAAACTATTAGGTATTAGTCCGTTAAAAGTTTCAAACACAAAACGATGAGATTGATAACAAACAAAATTAGTTTTTGTTTCACGTACATTAACACCAAGATATCCACTGTTCTGCAAACTTCCAAAATTTTTTTTTTGTTCTTATATGTCGAACAATTCCCTTATCATTTGCCTCATATAGATCAAATACTGGATGAGGTTGAAATTCATTTTGCAAATGTAAATTTTCAATATTATCATCAGCAATTGCGGCATTTTTCTATATACTCGTTGTCCTTCTGGAATATCTCCGCAAAACAAAGTATAAATAAAATCTTTTCTAAACATTTTAGTGCTTTCTGTATCATCGCCTTTTACTGAAATTAACATACCAGCTGGTGTTGATGTACCAACAGATTTTTTAGATTTTCCATTAATAACAGAACCTAATGCATTTGCAGCGTATAAGTTGTATTTCGGATGTACATAATAAAATTCTTGATCTTCCTCTGTCATATCCATATATCTCAAAATTTCTGTCATTATACTATAAGGTTTTTTATATCTCTAATTAGGAATTTTAAACAAAATTCAATTAAATATAAAATATTACTATATATATAATGTTAAAATTGCGAGATATTGCTAAAAAGAACATTATCAAATCTGAAACAATTGCTTCAGCATTTTCAGGTTATGATAATAGTTACAAACATGATGATCAAAATATTTTAGCGAAGTTTAGCTCTACAAATTTATTAAATCTTTTACAACCTGTTATAGCTCAAGAACTTGCGGCTCATAAAAGTATCAAACTTATAGTCCAATATCATACGATTTTATCAAAATTACATGCAGTTGAAGATATTCTTGACGCAAGTTTTGAAACAAAATGTTTTGACAGCGAAATTTCGGAACCATATTTAACAGCAAAATCGAGAAAAATATTAACTGGAACAAACATTGCCATGGTTGCTGATGAAATACATCAAGAAATAAACAAAATATTAGAAGAATTTACTTCATTTGGGTCAGGTTGGAAATTTGAAATGATAAAAGAAGTTTTATTTCACACGGCAAAATATAACGTACTTCGCGGTAGTTTGTACGTCGATCTCTTTCAAACAATTAAAAACAAAAAATGATGTATACATGTCAGAAACAATGATAACAAATGTTTTCAATGGCCCATTTTATCTGCGATATTTCCAAAAGAACAAAATGCTGATCGCGTTAACAAGTATTTTCCGCACAAAGACGAACTAAATTTTTTAGGAATAACTTTTCCAGTAGCAGAAAATCATATACCAAAGTTTGAAAAACTAAACAGTATCTCAGTAAATGTTTTCGGACTAGACGAGAAAGAAAAAGTTTACCCGAGATATATCTCAGAAAATGCTACGCAAAATACAATGAATTTATTATTTTATCAGGGACATTATTGTTGGATAAAAAACTTTAACGGCTTAGTTGGCGGACAGTATGGTAAAAATAAAAATAAAAAATATTTTTGTTATAGATGTCTTCACGGTTTTTCCAGTTATGGAATATTACAAGATCATCTCAAATACTGCGTCAACGTTCAAAAAATAACTACGCCTAGCGAAAAAGAAAAAATATTACAATTTAAAAATTAAATTATGATCCTAAACTAAATATTCCTTTTGTTATTTACGCTGATTGCGAGTGTCTACTCGTTCCTGTGGTTGGTGTAGAAAATAATCCAAAAAAAAAACAAGTACCAGAAAAATACAAAAGCATATTCCTTGTGGAGTAGCTTATAAAGTAGTTTGTTGCGCTAACGATAAATTTTCAACTCCGATAAAGTTATATAGAGGTGAAAATCCTGCCGTATGGCTATTAAAAAATTTAATAGACGAAGTTAATAAATTTCTAACAGATTACTTAAAACAGCTCCTATGAAAAAAACGTCTAAACAACAACTCAATTTCGATGAGGCAGTTAATTGTCATATTTGTGAAAAGTTACTGGTAGACTCCAACGGAGCCCGTGATAAGGTGCGAGATCATTCTCATTTGACCGGCCAATATCGTGGAGCAGCTCATAACAGTTGTAATTTAAAATTTCATGCTCCAGATTTTATTCCCGTAGTTTTACATAACTTTCGTGGCTATGACAGTCATATCATTGTAGAAGCTTTTGGTGATGAAAATATTAAAGCGAAACTAAAATTAAATAACGTAATAAAATGTATTCCAAATAATTTTGAAAAGTATATGTCGGTGACGCTCGGTAAATTACGTTTTATTGACAGTCTGCAATTTATGGCAGCATCATTAGATGAGATTGTTAAAGGTTGTAGCAATTTCGTTAACCTAAAAAGTTGCTTCGGTGAAAACTATATCGATCTGACAAAAAAAAGGTATATTTCCGTACGAGTATCTCGACGATTGGAGCAGATTTAATGAAACTTCTATTCCCGATAAAGATAAATTTTACTCGCAACTCAAAAACGAAAATATCACAGATGACGAATACAAATATGCACAAGATATTTGGAATAAATTTAGTTGTAAAACATTTGGTGATTATCATGATCTATATTTGAAACCAGATGTTTTATTACTAGGAGATGTGTTTGAGAGTTTTCGTCAAGTGAGCTACAGCAGTTATGGATTTGACCCCTGTTGGTATTATTCCTCTCCAGGATTGTCTTGGGACGCTCTACTAAAAACGAGTAAAATAGAACTGGATCTCTTAACAGATGTCGATATGTTTAACTTTATTGAAAAAGGTATCAGAGGCGGAATTAGCGTTAAAACAAAAGAATATGCAGCTGCTAATAACAAGTACTTAAAAAATGATGATAAAAATGTCCCGTCGAGTTACATCATTTATCTTACGCCAATAATTTGTATGGCTACGCAATGTCAGAACCAATGCCGTGTAGTGGATTTCATTCGATAACTCCAGATCAATTTCTTAAAGAAACCGAAAAAGATTTACCTAGAAAAATTAATATCGATTTTTCCGATATTTTTTATTTTGTTGAAGTTGATCTAGATTATCCTAGTTCGCTACACGATCTACATAACGATTATGCGTTTTGCGCAGAGTCAATGATAATTAATTATAGTTTACTATCGCTTGAACAACGAGCATCGACAACATCAAAAAATTCATTCGATTGTTAATAAGTTAGTTCCAAATTTGTTAGATAAAAGAAATTATGTTATGCATTACAAAAATTTAAAACAAGCAGTAAATGCTGGACTAATTCTGAGAAAGGTCCATCGCGTGCTAAAGTTTAATCAGTCGAAGTGGATGGCAAATTATATTGATCTTAATACGAAACGTCGTGCTGTGGCTAAGACCGACTTTGAGAAAAACTTTTTCAAGTTGATGAACAACTCGGTGTTCGGTAAAACGATGGAAAATATTCGCGAGCGAGTCTCAATAGAAATTGTTAATGACATAAATCGCAGAAAAAAATTAGTTAATGATGATGGTTTTGTTAGTATGAAAATATTTAATGAAAATCTTGTTGCAATACAACGATGAAAGACAAATTTAAAGTTAAATAAACTGATTTATGTTGGTGCAGCTGTACTTGATATATCAAAGTGGCTGATGTACGATTTTCACTATAATTTTACCAAAAAGCAGTAGCCAGATTCAAAGTTGCTATTTACTGATACAGATTCACTAGTTTATAATGTAAAATGTGAAGATGTCTATATGGATATTTATAAACGCCGTGACCTATTTGACTAATCAGATTATCAAACATGTAGTGGATTTCAAGATAATTCGAATAAGAAAGTTATTGGAAAAATGAAAGATGAATTTATGTCTATACCAGTTCAGGAATTTTTTGGTCTTCGAAGCAATATGCATTCTATCAAAATTGATATAAGTGACATGACTAAAGAAATGCTCGAACAAAGACAAATTGAAAGTGATGAAATTAAAAAGTTAAAAGGTATTAAGAAAAATATTGTAAAAAATGAAATTAAACACAGTGATTATATCAATGTCCTTAGAACTTCTGCTCCACATTTCTCTACCATGTGCATGTTTAGATCACACAAGCATAATGTTACCACAAATATAATAATAAAACGTGGATTAACTAATTTCGATGATAAAAGATATTGCAGTGACGGAATTAACACACTAGCGCTTGGACATTATACAAGCAATTTTGTCTAAACATCAGAAATAATGTTTGAAAATTTAACATTAGTCGATGGAGTTAATAGCAAAAGAAAAAAAAATAATGGTTAATAACCAGCAATTATCATTTGAATTTAACGATGAAATTTCAGGTATTTGTTTTAGTAAATTTGACAGAATAAAACTCTCCCTTATCAAATCAGATGACAGCAAATACTTTAGTTATCTCGAAAGTTTACGAGACGAGCTTGCATCAAAATATGACAATTTGCATAATCCGATCAGTCAAAATAAGTATACAAAAATCAACATAGACCTGGACAGCTCGAAGGTTTTTGGAAAAGGTAGGAAGTATCTTCTCAGCAAAATAGCAATGAAAGAACTACTTGAGTCTCGTCGTAAAGTATCTGGTAGAATTAAATTTAATTTATACAATCACGATAGTACATTTTTCTTGATAGCAAACGTTAATATTTCAGTGATAGGCAATGAAATTCTTTAAAAAATTACTGTCGTTCTTCCTTGTATTTTTGTTTACGAGATAGGTTTCACCATTTTTTTAACGATAAAATGTTCGATCTATGGAAACAGATAAAAGTGTCTCAACCCCCTCATTCATATACTACTTCCCATTCTCTAAAACAATATATAGAAAAATGTTTTCACACTTACCTGTCCACGTGTAATTTCTCTTGCAAAATGATCACAAAGGAAAATGCTAACTGCCTTTATAGTGTCCACACAGAATTTCCATAATAACTAAGTTGAAGATAGGTAATTTCCAATGGATTGTTTAGAATATAACCACTACTAAGAAATTATACCGTCATAAGCCCACACGGAATTCACATAAAATGAAAAAGATTATCAGAAAAAGTATAGTAATGGTAGGATTTAAAATAATCTCAAAGAATGTTTTCACTTACCTTGTTCATACATTGTTTTCACGATAAAAGACTTAAAATGTTTGAGCCATGGAAACATATAAAAGTGTCTCAAATTCCCCCTTTCATATACTACTTCCTCTTTAATGAAAATATATAACAAAATCGTGTAAATGATAAAATGCTTTGGTTTTCTATAATGAAAAATTAAATTGCAGCGTTTAATATCCGATCATGTGAATAGTCTTAGATACTAAGAAAGCTTTGTGTTACTTACACAACTAACTCTTTGCCACTGCAATAGTCTTGTGAATAAAAATCAATCAGAGCGTCATAATATATTGCAGTATACAAAGTTGGTTTCCCTGGAGCTTCAATACATAAATTATAACACGATGCCGTCATAAGCCCACACAGAATTCCCATAATCATGTAATCATTTTGAAAGGTTATGGAATTTCCAATGGCTTTTTTGGAATATAACGCCGAAATCAGGTCATTTGCAATCGATTGTCCTAAAACACCTACTCCAAATCAAGGTTAAATATAGGTAATTCCCAATTAATTTTCCCAAAACGCCTACTGAAGTCAAGGTCAAAGATATTTGCAATGGATTTTCCCAGAATAACGATATAAAAAGCAGTTAGAATTTGCTTCGTGATCAATCTGCTATAGGATTTTATACACAGGTTTATGACTATGCGGTTTCGAATTATTCATTGCTGGTCGTGGACAGGTGAGTGTGAAAACATTTTTCTAACATATTTTTGACAAAATGTTACTATAGAAAGTTTTGAAGGGGGGTTCTGGAACATAAAACCTTGTTTACATACACTGTAGATGTTTAGTAATATCGTTATCAAATAAAATATCAACCATATTATGAATAAATGTTATTAGATCATCTGCCCAACCCGCTATTCTCATATCATTTTCAGTCGCGAATAGCCATACTGACCCATGTTTTGGTGATATATGGCAACCAAGCTTTTTAATACAATCGCTTATTATTTTAGGTTTTATACCAGTATAACTTGAGGCTGCCTTAATCGAATTAAATCAAACCCAACAAGTCGGATTGGATTATAGTGATACATTATATATAATATTTTCAATCTCTAATTAATTTTGTCTAAACTATAAAAATAACAACATTATTTCTATAGGTAATAGTAGTATACGTATATGAGTTGTTCCTATCTCATTGTCCTCCCTACCCCGAGAAAACGTTATACGTTAAAATTTTTGTCAGAAATATGTTAGAAAAGCCTTATCATATGAAAGTCATCATTCTGAGCTTAAAAAGGCTGCTGACAAAAAATTTAACGTATAACGTTTTGGAGGGGTAGTGGGTCTCTGAGAGAGGAACCTCATATACGTATGCTACTAGCAGTTTAGAATTTCAACGTTATGGATGCCAGTGTCTTTAACGGACACTCATTATCGTTGAAACAGGTTGAATCAACATAACCAATAAAAATGTTGTAATGAGTCACATTTTATACTTTCCATAAGTTATATATAGGTAATGATAAAAAGAGTTACTCTTTCTGTATCTTAACACCTGTCTAGTGGAATCTATGATTTATTTATTTTCAGTTATAATTTAAGATAATTTATGTATTTAATTTTTTTTCATTGGAATTGCACATTTTTCATCGATTTCGAACTAAATCAATATTTGCAATTATTACGAATTCCTTCAAGGACATTTTTGATTATATCATTGTGATACATCAAGACCATAAGACATCAACACTATTCCAGGATATTGGTACATCAGCAAATTGCAGATTGAAATTCATTTGAAACACCACTGGAATTCAAGTCGAATACTATACCTCTGGAATTATGATACAACGTTAGGACCATTTTGGAATTTAGTTCACAATAATATACGTTCTTTTTTAAAATTGTCCCTTTTGTATTCCAGGAAAACGCAATCTTTGTTGAATGTTTCAAAACTTGTTGTATTCCGCTTTACTATGTGACTTAGTTGAATGAAGTAGATTTGCACATCATTGTCTTAGCATTATTCAAAGTTCGTTTTAAAAGCATATTAAACATTGCTTGTGAAAGAACGGAGACACAATACAGGTTTCCCTTCTTTTCGTCAATGATGACACGGTATTTCAGCAAGATAACTCTACAATGCATATGGCACTCCAAACAAATTCAATATATTCCTGCTAATGGTAAGTAATGGATTGTCCAGTCAGAATCCCAGGCGACACTATTACATTTTCATTGCATAATTTTGACAAACGAATCTGTTTGCATACAACTAAACGGCGATATATTAAGGAATTGGAATCGATCTCTTTTCTGGAATGAACAAAAGGAAGTTCGCAACTAGAAATGTAAACAATATTAGCCTCGAGGAGACTGGGATGTGCTTTTCATCACGTGTCATTAAAGTGTAAATGTTTTGTTTATGAAGAACAGTTTGTAGGCTTATAATCAGAAGTTTTTGCTACATTGATTGCATCGTCTTTGGAACCAAAAGCCAGAAAAGCTGCTTAAGAAATCTTCCGAAACACGACTTCAGATTGTTTCAGTCAAACTCAAGAAGTGGACGATGGGAGCAGTAAATGAAAATCTAATGGGACAGTTACCATTGTTATATTTTGTTATGATAATCGCATTACTTGTGATGGAAAACTAGGATATTAATCTATTTATTAGCATCGCTTCATTATTCATTGAGCAAATTTTCATTATGAGAGGAATTTGAAAATAAAACAGTCTCTTACCTTGAATATATACATAAGTATAAGCTGTTTGGTTTAACTGTCCATTGAGACTATTGACAGAATTTTCTACGGTGCATGTATATAGTCCCAGATCTTGGATGCTGATGTTTGACAAGGTGATGGTGGAGGAATTTCCCGTAAGGGTTCCAATCAGTCTCCTAATCTCTGTCTCTCCTACTATATGTATCTATTCGTGAAATGTGTACTGGGGTGATTCTCCCTGTGGTGTACATTCCAATGTTGCAGATGTATTAAGTTTGGCTGACCCATACAATTTAATCATTTTACATTTGGGGCGTCTGCAATTTAAAACAATCTTGTTGTGAAATCTTCGTGACATTGTTTTTCCATAAGAATAGATAAAAATGCTTAATTTCAAATTATGAGTGAATCATATATCAAACAGTAATACAAGCTGTATTTTCGCTCTTAGACGTCAAAGAACAAGTTATTTCTGCAATGCTTTATCTCGTGTAGGCTTCTTCTCGATTAGTTAGTCTGCAGAAAAGCAATGTTTTCGTACACGCTGAAGCATCCTGGCATTGTCTCAAGCAACGTGTCCATATAGAGACATGTCAATGTCTAAAGACATCTTACAAACATAAACCAATCATGTGGTAAAGTAACACATTCATGAGTAGTAAAGTCTAAACAATGATATTGAACATAAAGACACCTGATGCATATACGAACAGCAAAGAGCTAGGACAGATATGACTGTCCCTTTCTCCAAACAAATTGAAATATATTACTGGGCATGCAGACATGCAAATGGTGTTTCTGATTTATCAGTATGAGTACATTAATAGCTCCTTAATGTAAATTTCAGCATCATTTGAAATGTTACCCATCAAAAGCTGACTACTATTTCATTGTCATTATCATTAAAGAATGCCCGTCACACATTGCAGCATGCTTGGCGATGTTGTTCATATCCATCCACTCATCCCTAAAATATTACTTATAAATTGGCACAGCATGAGATTATTTACAACATGATTTATCATTTTGATGTGAAGAAAAAATAAGGTTCCACAAATTTATGCCAGTGTCTGGCTACAAAATAAGTTTCAATTGCAATCGCAGATGTTTCTTGTAAAAATGTATTTTACTGTAAAAGTGTACAAGTTAACTTTATCCATTTAATTTCGTTCACTGTTCGTTTCATACTTCACACAAGATCAATTGTCAATAACATATTCTGATTTATTTTCAAATAACCATTCATCATTTATGGAACAACTTGTACTATTTCTTATACTATCATTAATGATAAATTCATGGAGATTCACAAAAGCACATGAGGATCTGAGGGTTTTTAAAACGTATATTTTATAATCACTTTCAATGATGCAGTGGATTCCCTCTTCTGTCCTAGAAACGTTCTGTAAGCTGTACAATTATAGAGTCCAGTATTATTTCTCTTGCCAGGTCCCAGTACAAGAGTGTTTGTGTTCGTTATCTTCTTGTTGTGTAGTTGCCAATAATAAAAACAATTTGGATTACACGTGGCTTTGCAGACTATATCCAACGCCTTGAAACCTTCTTCCACTGTATACAAAGATGAATGAGTGCTAAGACTGATGCTATTACCTGGACCATCTGTAAATATATCGAAAGTAATTCTCTTTAAACATGAAAAGACAATATGTACATCACGGGCTTTGACCGTTGGCATATACACGGACCAGGGTTCGAGAAAACAAGCCTTATTGTTCGATAAATATAATGTTGTTTTATTTCATTTTCTGAAAGAACATATCCCTTCAGGTATTATATAATAAATTATAGTCTGTGTCCTAAAATATATTTTGCTTAGAAGGTGTATATTGCTACAGTTTTGTAGTTAAAAGGGTAGATGTCGGAAAGGTAATGAGTGTCAGGCGCTACGTGGCATACTCAGTCGATAATACCTATTGGAGAATTAGATTGACATTTTCTTGTTACGTTTCTATTATTGATGTCTGTTTTTGGATACTATAATGATCTCCCAAAGGGTTAGTGGGGCTGTGGTGTGATTTGAAGGTGTGAAAATATGAAACTTGTATAGATCGATGCCAGTCATTTGATAGACGAAACACATTTATAACGAGTCTTAATACTGGAAATGAAAACATGTATGAATCGACGGTTGTGTATTTATTTTAAAGTACAGTATACATTCAACAACTTTGTTTCTTGTGGCGTATTCCTTTATTATTAAGTCTTAGATAGGAAAATAAAATCAAAATATCATAAAATGTAAATGCATTTCTTTCGGAAAATATGAACTTGTTCTTTTTGCTAATATTGCATTCCAAAGGTCGTGCAGTATTATTCAGTAAAAATACCCACTCGGTCATATTTTCCCATACAAATGCAGTAACAGTACTTACTGCAGCAGCTTAAGAGGTTACTGACAGTCATATCACACCATCTCACAACACAGCGTCAAATTGTGATTTAATTTTCTTTCACAGAATAAACGTCAGTCTAACGGAAAAGACTTGAGTTAGTACATTGTCTGTCTTGGTTACGTTTTGGTTGCAGTTTCGTGACCTCCTTCTTGCTGATAACTCATTTACCTCTAAACTTTAAAGTAAAATGATGATACTGCCACGTTCGATTAGGGCTCTACAACTGGAATTCTGTCCATAGATCTAATATGTGATGAGATAAATTAAGTTCTATATTTTGCCAATTCTATTTGGAAAACATATGTTCATGTTTGCTGTGTAAGAGAATGTGCTGGCCTCTAATATATGTTGACAGATTTTATACTTTTTATCACCCACAGGGACCAGACTTGATAGGATGGTCTTGGCTTGTGGTTGGCGTTAACTTCGCTCTGACTAGGATGTCTTTGAGGCTTTTGATTTGATGTAGGCTATCATTGGATTGCTCAGGAGGACTAACTTAGTGTGTACAAGATTCCCCGATGGTCCAGTATTTCTGGTGATTTTATCTACGTTTTGGTTATCAGGGTGTTAGGTCATGATAAATGTCGGATGTCCTAGAAACTGAAAAGCTACAAATCTTCACATATCTGATTGAATGACAAAGAAGCCCAGTTGCATAATAATTCTTTTCTTCTGACCATACCTTCAGTGATGTAACACTAACCGCAACTGCTAACAACCTCAACTGGAGTTTGGAATCCAGGAATGAAAAGGAGTCTCACTGATACCAAGCGGCTTCAACCATGAAGTCTATATAAAGGCAAATAAAATCATTATCTGTTTACAGGCAGCACATTTTCATTTAAATAATTCTTTTGTTACAACTCTATTGTCTTAAACTCTGTAACAGAAAAGAGCAAAACCACGTTTCGTAAAATTCATCAAATAAGTTTGTTTTCTAGAGTACAATAGTAAAATTAAAAAAAACCACACATCATTGTGAATTCAAATCCAGATAGTCATACAAGTTCTATTATAAGTACAAATAAATAGAGTTCAAATTAAATTCCACAGGTATTCCAAATAAGTTCCAATATTGAATGTGCTTATACACCTGTAGTCTCTAATATGCTAATCTGCTACTTGTCTAGAGTGTGGTGATGTGCCAACAGTCTTTTGATTATCACAATAATCTAATCCAAGATGTATTTGACTGAATTCACTATATTTCCAAAATAATGTTCCAGTCCACGAATATTATTGAGCACATTGTAATTCCAGTGAATAGAAAAGTGAATAAATAATTCCACCCAAATTTAACACTGAACACAATAGGACCGATTCTGCAGATGTTAATGCAAGAATGGGTAATTCTTTAAGTAAACAACATTATATAAAAAAAAAAATACAGCACAAACTAAATAGAACTAGGATGAGGGTCATAAGTTAATTTTCAGAATATTCAAAATTGTCAACAAGATAAGGTTAATTACTAATATTAAAATAAAGCAGATGGAAAACGTACACCAAGTTTTTCAATAACCTAAACTCTGATATAGATAGACATTGATACTTATTTCTATTGATAATGATCTTAATATTTATCTATACTAACAGAGAAAAAGTAGCTATGTGTTAAGTTGTTTACAAAATCATTGCCCTAGTCAGGTACACTCTGAAACTGAGTTTGGACAAGGCCAAATATACAATGCAAATATAAATATACACATATAATCATAGAGAAAAAAACTATCAAGCAATACAAATTAGATACACACTACTCTTCCATTTTGCTTAATAGTCACTCATACACCTGTTGCTACTGATTAAAAGATGAAATCAGATGGTAATATTGTTCATCATTTGTA
>JAECUM010071042.1:0-26458 GCA_016617855.1 Megalonaias nervosa | reverse complement strand
CGCTAAATGATAAACCCAGCGTTGAAAATCTTAAACCGATGAAATTATCGCGGTTAAATTGTGTAGCTGAACGAGTTATGGAACATTTCAAAAAAGCGATACGTGGAAATGGTTTAACAGATATACGACGTAAAAAAATAAATGCGTGGGCAGAAACAGTTAAAGATACCGGAGCGTCTATTAAGGATGTCGCCGAACTAGGAAAAAAAAATTTCCAATAACAGTAAAAGCACTGACCGGAGAGATTTTATATGCGTCAAAATATACATCAAGAGGAGCTCCGATAACGATCATTGATCATAATGCACATGCGTGGACGTCCGCGGTAACAATATTTCCACAAGATAGAACAGTCAGATTTTACAGCGATTATGTATTTGATGCTATCAGAGATATTAGCAAGAATGATCCTTTATCTATTTGGTTATTTCAGAGTTCAGAATCTGTGAATTACGATCAGTTTGTAAAACCCAATGAAGAAATTTATCGTAAAGAATCTCTCCATGAAGAAATGAAGAATCTTGCGTTGATATATAATTCTGATAGTATTAAAGTTGAACAATTACTGAATAATTGTTTTACAATTCCATCAGTTGCTGCTCACTTCTCTCAGGAGAAAAATTCATGGAAACCATCACGATCAGAATTCCTCGTGGATATTCAGCATAGGTGCGTCGAATATGGACATGGTGGATTATGGAATACCAAATACGATCATCGTAAAGTTATATCAGTTGATATGGTTGCGTGTTATCCTGGGAGTTTTCTTGGATACGGAGACTGTTCTGAATATTTCAAAAGATTCGGCCCACGTGTTATCTATTTTGTAAACAGCTTTATTTTTAAATTCATTTCCAGCATGAGAATTTGATTCTTAGATAGGGCTATTCTGGCCCACGTGCAAATTGGCAATTATTTTACTGCGCTGTTTGAATTTACTGATCACGTAACCCGTCACGTGAACCATTATTTGATCTAAAAATGCAGGTTAAGACAGACATTTTCTAGTGGATTTAGTCAGTCGTAGATAATACCTTGAGGCTGAAGGGTGTTACTATTGTTACCATTTTGAATTGAGTTTTTCTTATTTAAAATAATTTAGTCACCCTGAAAAATATTCCTCTTCATCAAAATTCTTGGACAAAGACATTTAGTGGAAATTTATTCTGGAATTTTACACTGGAACATTATAAATTGTGATTCAACGAGGAACTGTTGACATTAGTACAACGACTACATCTGACGTCGTCGTCATCCATCTTGGAAAATCTGACGTCATCGCCCTCAATCTTGGAATTTCGTCGGGATTCAAACTTCGATTCATTCAGAACTTTTTGGATTATATTCACAAACTTTAAGTACCTTTTTCACATTTTTACCTTGTTTTCTAGGGAAATAAATTATTTTTTTAACTTTACAAAGGTTGTTGGCTTCACTCTTTTCTTTGTTACTTTGTACACGCCTTTGTCACGTAACAAAGAAAATTGGGCGTCCCGAGATATTTGAATTTTGGCTAAAATATTTCAGAAAATTGTTTTTTGAGATTTAAATTCCTCTAGTTTTTAAATCCCAAGTACTATTTCACATTTCGTTTGAAATCTTTAGTGAAAACAACAGGCTTTATCACAATGTCATCAATATTGGAGACTTTTCTTTCTATTCCAACTCAGGAGCAGTTGGATAGTTTGAGAAAAGATGAATTGCTTGAACTTGCCAGAAAATACGATCTTTCTGTAGCAAAATCTTCCTTATCGAAGCAAGAAATTAAACTCATTTTGATTCAGTATTTGGTTGAAAAGAATGTTTTGGATAAAAGTGTTTTGGCTTCGGTCAGTAAGTCTATATCAGACTCTGACATAAAAATAAAGGAATTAAAAATGAAATACAAGATGGAATTAGAGTTAAGGAAGCTGGAACTTCAGAAAAAGAGAGAGGGAGACAAATGCAGCTGCAATTGGAGAAAGAAAAAGAACAAATTCATTTACAGAAAGAAGAGAAACAATTACAGTTGCAATTTGAGAAAAAGAGAGAGAGAGAGAGAGAGAGAGAGAGAGAGAGAGAGAGAGAGAGAGAGAGAGAGAGAGAGAAACAAATGTTATTTGAAAAAGAGGAGATTGATAGAAACAAAAGCAATTGGAGTTACAGAAAGAACAAAGGCATTTACAATCGGAGAAGGAGCAGAGAGAGAAACAGATGCAATTGCAAAGAGAGAAGGATGAAAGGGAATTTCAAATTAGAATGAAAGAAATGGAGCTGCGAAGTGAAAGGCACGTTTACACTCCACATACAAATTCAAGTTTTGATATTACAAAGAATATTAGGCTAGTGCCCCTTTTAGCGAGAGGGAAGTAGACCAATATTTTCTTTGTTTTGAAAAAGTTGCTGAAAATTTGAAATGGCCAAGGAAGTATTGGACTCAATTATTACAATGTGTACTTTTTGGCAAAGCTCGAAAAATCTATCCCTGTCAGTACAGCAAAGTGCTGACTATGATTTGGTTAAGGAATGCATCTTAAAGGGTTACGAGTTAGTCGCTGAGGCTTATCGGCAAAAATTCAGGAACTATAAAAAAGAAGCTGGACAAACTTATGTTGAATTTGCAAGAGAAAAAGAGCAGTTATTTGATAGATGGTGCTTAGCCAAGAAAGTTGAACAAGATTAAGAAAATCTCAAACAACTTGATTTACTTGAAAAGTTCAAGAACTGTGTTCCTAGTGACATTAAGACTCATCTTGAAGAGCATGAGGTCGCAACCTTGGAAAATGCTGCTGTTGCTGCTGACAAGCATTCCTTAACTCATAAATTTCCTGTTGTAGGCATATCTTTCACACAGCAGTCTACTGGTAAAAGAGTATTTCAGCGTAATACGACTCCTTCGAAAACTCAATCTGGCACAACTTCTAAAAATCAAGCCTCTGATAAGCTTGATTCAAAATCCTTGGCTCTTCCTACGTGTACCTACTGCAAGAAGAAAGGACGCGTTATTTCTGATTGCTTCAAATTGAAATATAGGCATCAGAATCAAGACAGACCTATTTCAAATGCTCTTATTTCTAAGAGGTCAAGGTCATGGTCATGCATTGAAAGCAATACATTTGTTGGGTCTAATAAAACCCAGTCTGATTTTATTATGGAGAATTATGAACCATTCATGTCGAATGGTTCTATATCACTTGTGCGATTTGACCAATCCTATCCCTATTAAAATTTTAAAGGATACAGGAGCTTCTCAGAGTCTTTTATTATCAGGTACTTTGCCTTTTTCTGAGAGGTGTTGTTCTAATGAGAGTGTTTTCATTCAGGGAGTAGAGTGCGGCTTTGTTAATGTTCCTCTTCATTCTGTAAATTTGTCATCAGACTTAGTTTCAGGACCTGTGACAGTTGGAATGATGTCTTCTTTACCCGTTGAGGGCATTCATTTGTTACTAGGCAATGACCTAGCTGGAGACAAGGTTGTGGTTAATCCACTTGTAACTGACAAGTCTTCTTTAGATCAGAAAGTTGATCTAATTGAAAAATAATTCCATGATTTATACCCAGCTTGTGCAGTTAATACCGCTATGGCAAAGAAAGCTCTTCAGAATGATTTCGATAAGGAAAGTATTCCTTTAGCTGACACACGTATTGGCCAGGCTTTTGATGAGGTCACTTTCACTCCTTGTTTGGATCAATAAAAGGTATTGATCACAGTGATCCCCTTTTAACTACTCATTCTCTTTTTTCTAATCAGGGTGATAAACGACAATCACTTGTCGTCGAACAGGAAAAAAGATCCTGAGATCTCCTGTTTGTTTCAGAGGGTCAATAGTGAAACTGATGCTACTGAAGTACCTGTCTGTTATTTCATTAAAAATGGAATTCTTATGAGAAAATGGAGACCTCCCGAGGTACCTGATGGTGATGAATGGTCAGTGAACTATCAAATTTTGTAGTTCCAAAATCTTACAGACAGGAAATACTTAGTCTGGCCCATGAAACTCCTCTGGCTGGTCATTTAGGGATTAATAAGACTGATCACAAGATCTTGACTCACTTCTATTGGCCAAAGATCAAAAGTCATGTTTGTAAATTGTGTAGATCTTGTCATACTTGTCAAATGGTAGGAAAACCCAATCAGAAGATACCTAAGGCTCATATGCAACCTATTCCTGCATTTGACGAACCATTTAGTAGAATAATGGTAGATTGTGTTGGTCCCTTGCCTAAGACAAAGTCAGGCAGGAATAGTTTCAGTGTTTATTATTATTGAACCTTCAGTTCTTTGGGGTTATTTTTTATGTTGATATGTATGTATAGATCACCAAGAGTACAACAATAAGTTAAATACAAAGATTTTAGTGTAATGTGATAAACAAAATCTCAAGTTTTCAGTTTAGTTGATATTAAATTTATAAAACTGATTGAATAATACAGTAGAACGTGTTGTATGTGGCTTGTGGCATTGTATGATTATTCAGCTCACTTGATAAATAGCATGATTCTCCATTTTGTGCACAGTGATGATTGTTGACATTAATTGTACACCAAAACAGGTTAAAGGATTTTCATTTTTTTTATAGCTATCACTGTGTCCAAATTTTGCTGACATTTTCTTTAAATGTGTCACCAAGCCTCTTCCTACCTCTTATGCATAACACATTGATTAATTACAACTTTTATTAGATGACAACCATAAAATTTGATACCTTCATTTATATCCCACATGATTTTCTAATATTCTCTGATGTGAAGATTATTTTTCAAATATTACATGCAACATTATAAACTTTCCCTCCAATGTTTCTATTGTATTATTTAGTGGCAGAAGGAGTTTTGTCTTAGCTAGATATTCATGTCACTGGTAAAATGAGTTCTATCTATATTTTATTTAGTTTTTTGTAATTTAAATTGACAGTTTTTATTTTTGTGCAATTTTGTGTTTCATCTCGAATTAAAGTTAATTAGAATATATGATTGCTTTCTGAAATGGTTACATTGGAACATGTCTTTGACTTTAATTTCCTCACAGGTTGATATTACGCATTCAGTTTGCCTCTTTGCGGTCAAAATCAACAGTATTACTGTCTATAGTTTGTTTATATATTCATTTTTTATAATCTTTCTACTATGATGGTGGATGGAAATTTAATGTGTAATTTACTTGAAGTACCGGTAGTTCTTTAATATACGATGTGGCTATTTTCGGACTTGTTTACACTGAAATTCAAAGTTACCCCCCCCCCCTTCTTTTCTACATGAAGTGTTTACTTAAGCTCTGTTCATGTTGGACCATTTTTACCGATCAGGTCACGCGTCCACTCTCTGCGCATGTCGGATAGTCCGGTCGCGGCGCGTGTGCACATTTAACTATATATATGCTTTTCGACCGGTCCAGCGTTGGGTCAGGCTGGGTCGGACGGAACCGCTGTTTGTGGTTGCTAAGCTCAATATAGTCGAGACGATATAATCGTCTAGTGTGTTTTAGCGTTGAAGATGGTAATAAATTTCGCTTGGCCTCATTAATTACCCCATTTATCAGATTATTTTATCCTTTCCTAATTTCCTTCTTACGTTTAGTTTCCATCCACCTAAAACATATCCTTTATTTATAACTGCTTATTTAACTAATGATTTACTTTAAATAAACCATATTATTTTCAATTGAATTTCATCTTTGCTTTTTGATTTCAGTAAGTAATAATTTCACTTTAATGAAATCAGCTATCTTTCTTTTTCTTTTCTCTGTCGTTCTACATTTAGAACATTCCATCTTACTTTCTCTCTCCAATAATTGAATTATATCACCGAATACCCATTTGTTAGAAACAAACCTGGGTTAGAATTAATGAAATACGTGGAGACTATCTGAAGGCTTCACTCTGTCCGTTCATCACACCAACCTCTCTGGTGTGCGTCAGGCCCCCCTCCCTCTTTTTTCCATAAAGCGGAGAAAGCCTATTTAGGTTTTGCAAAGAATCGCCCCCGTTACATTTTTGGTGAAATTTACTACTATTGTTGTTGGTATTGTTAAAGCCTTACAGCAATCAAATTTAGCCATGTCGTCTGCTCGGAGAATACTGGAATATTGGGGTAGCAGAATTGCTGATGTGTTTACACCCAAACCCGCACAAATTATTGTTGAATGTAGACCAGCTGTGTCTGAAAGAGCAGAGATTTATTCTCCTGACGAGGAATTTTATGACACAAGTATGGAAATTGTGGACGATGGTGTCCAGACACCCGCACGTACCAAGTATTTAGACACACCTGCTGCCAACAGTTCAATGAGGTAAAGGCTGCATTTGGATTCTCAGTCGCACAATGTCAAGGTTGAATCCCCCCACAGACACAAGGCAGCAAATCATCATGATGAAATACCTTTGCGAGTTCCAGATAGTAAATTAAAGATTAGGAAATACGAAATGTACTCACCAACAGAGGATCAGAACGGCATCCGTGCCAGTAATCCACTTGAATCCGTTGCAACATGTACAAACACCAACCGTGATGAATGTGTAGGCACAAAAACCAGTGGATCTTCGATCCGAAATTCAGTTGCACACAGATACACACATGAAGACACTATTAAAAGTGATGAATTGTATCATCAGGACACACTCAATGAAAATAAACACGGTTATGTTGTGGACGAATACGCTGAAAGGCAGAATGTACACAATCAGCCATGTGGTAACACTGCTTCTTGATCCACTCTTGAAACGTCGCTTCATTTCACAAAAACAGAAAAACGGGAATCCCATTACCTTAGTGCCGACAGAAACAATTCGCACGCAAGGAATATCTCCATAACTCGAAATGTTGCGAGGGACGACAATATATTGTGTAATATTTCTCCTTGTTTAAATGGTTGTTGCACAAATGAGTCCGTGCGTTCAACTTCTACTTCCTCTTGGGTGGCAGATAGCGGGCACATGACGTCAGAAGTCGAGGAATCTCGAGTTGCTTGTGACAGTGTGCCCAATTCAATGTCAAGTGGGCGTGGCGTAAACTTGGTAATACACAATTCTAAGTGTGCTGCGTACGATCGTTCTGGCGTTGACTTCAGTCACAAGGATTCAAACAAAGCAAATGAATTTGGGCAAAATAAATACTTGGAAGGTACCGAACGATTTCGGAAAGAAAATGAACCTGACAAATTCGATGGCAAAAACGTGGAATGGCAGGATTATATTGCACATTTTGAACAAGTTGCTTATTGAAATAATTGGAATAAAAGTGAAAGGGCTCAACAACTTGCAATGAGTTTAAGAGGAACAGCACTACGGTTGCTAGGTGATTTAGACCGAACTAAAATAGGGGACTATGTCTTTCTTAAAGCTGCTTTAGAACAAAGATTCAGTTGAGTAGAAAGGGAAACTGCTTATAGATGCGAGTTTAGAAATAGACGAAGACAAAAATCGGAGTCCGCTGCAGACTATGGTTATGCGTTGAGGCGACTAGCCTGTCACGCATTTCCGACGATTCCCGTTTCGGCTAGGGAAGACATTTTGATAGATCAATATATATGTGGGCGAGGGAATCAGGAAATTAGAAAGCATGATCAATTTGGGCATCCTAAAACTCTTGATGATGCAATAGCTAGTGCGATTGAGTATGAGGCCTTTGAAGGGACTTGGCCAAATTCACAGAAACCTGTAAATAAGGAGATCCCCGTCAGAGCTCTTAGGTCTAAACATGACCTGCCCCAAAGGAATACCGAGCCAGGTAATAAGCAAGAAAGCAAAGACAGTGACACGCGTACGAATATTGATAACCTTACCAGAGCAGTTCAAGCTCTCGATGAATCTGTGGACACAGTAGCGAAACTGTCGACTGAATATTCAAGACAGATAAATATGGTAATTGGGAATATGCAAAAGAAGGGTAGGAATACTTCCTATCGAGCAAATCACCAAACTACCAGAGCAAATCAGATAGAGTGTTATGCTTGTCATGGATTGGGTCACATGAGTAGGGACTGCCCCACGAGAAAGAACCCGAACAGATCTAATATTATGTTAGATAATCAGGTGAAGCAGGAACAATCGGCTAAAAATGGTGTAGTTAAACTAGAACGGGCTAATCTTGAGGCCGAAAGGTCGGCCCACTGTGTTGAATGCAATAAGAAGAGTAATAAAAACTCTGAAATGCCGACATTAAGATTAACTGCTATAGCTAAAACCTGTTGGTTTGTTTCTGTCGAAATGTGTCAGACGTCTGTGAAATTTTTAGTAGATACTGGTTCCGCGTAACACTTATTTCTAAACAACTTTTTGAAAGACTTGAGTGGGGAAAACCTGATTTAAAAACAGCAATGCTCTCAACTAACCGCTGCAGACGGAGGTTTATTAAATATTTATGGGCAAGCAGTCTTCAAATTTAAGATAGGTGGCAGAGATTTTGAAAACAGCACAATAGTTGCCGACTTAGATGGCTTACCTGGAATAATTGGTTTTGATTTTCTAGAGAAAAATAATGTCAACTTAAATTTGAAGAAGGGCATTCTGAAAATTAGAAAGCTGAAAATCAGATTGGAAAGGGAAAATAGTTCTTTATGTGCAAGAATACATGTTACGGACTCGATCGCTATCCCCCCGAAATCAAATATGTTTGTTAAAGGAAACCTAGAGGAAGAATGGGAAATAACCGTAGAGGGTATCGTTGAACCTCTCAAACAATTTTCAGAAGAAATTGGATTGATTTTGCCGAAATCTTTAGTAAAACCCGAAAATTGGGATGCAGTTTTTTCCCTATTGAATTTTACCTCTGAACCGATCACACTGAAGGAAGGTGAACCGGTAGCTCAAATACATCCTGTGCAGAGCGTTTGCCCTTGGATTGTTTCAAAACTTGAGACGCCTTGCAATTCAGATAAACCAGTACCATATGATCTTAAACCTTTGGTAGACGGAGTATCTGAAAAGGTTTCAGTCGAACAAAGGAGTTCGTTGCATAAACACATAGCCGAATACGCCGATGTTTTTGTAGGACCTGATGGTATGTTAGGGAGGACCGATAAAGTAGAACATGTAATAGACACTGTTGACAGGAAACCTATAAAATTGCCTCCTCGTAGGTTACATTTACTCAGAAAGAAGTTGTGGAAAAAGAGATTGACCGAATGCTTGCTGAGGATGTAATAGAACCAAGTGATAGCCCTTGGGCTGCGCCTATCGTTTTGGTAACTAAAAAGATGGAACTCCTAGATTTTGCGTAGACTATAGGACATTGAACGCTGTAACTCATAAAGACGCGTATCCGCTTCCTAGAATGGACGACTCCCTGGACGCACTGTCTGGAGCGAAGTGGTTTTCCACGTTAGATCTTGCTATTGGATACTGGCAGGTAGCGTTACATTAAAACGATAGAGACAAAACAGCCTTTGCTAGTCACAAAGGACTATTTCAGTTTAAGGTGTTGCCGTTTGATCTATCTAACTCGCCCGCTTCTTTTATGCGTTTGGTCCAAGTCGTGCTAAACGGAATGACTTTCGAGCAGTGTTTAGCTTATCTAGATGACATTATCGTGATTGGTAGTACTTTTGAGTCGGCTCTGGAAAATTTGAAATTAGTCTTCGAGCGCATCCGTGAGGCCAACTTAAAGTTTAAACCATCAAAATGCAGTTTGTTTCAAAAGCACGTCTACTATCTAGGGCACGTTGTGTCCGAAGATGGTATAAGATGCGATCCAAAGAAGGTAGAGAGTGTTAAGAATTGGCCAACACCGAACAATGTGACGGAAGTAAGAAGCTTCCTTGGTACAGCTTCCTATTATTGGAGGTTTATTAAAAACTTCTCAATCGCATACCCTTTATCTCAGTTGACTCAGAAAAACAAATCCTTTACTTGGTCTTAAACCCATCATGAGGCTTTTGAAATGCTGAAAACACTTTTGACAACAGCACCTATTCTGACATATCCCAACAGGGATGGAACATTTATTTTAGACACAGATGCAAGTTCGTTTGGTATTGGAGCGATTTTGTCGCAGCTCCAAGATGATAACGAGAGAGTTATTGCTTACGCTAGTAAGACTCTGAATAAACAACAGAGGCACTATTGCACTACCTATAGAGAATTATTATCTGTAGTTACATTTGTCAAGGAATTCAAACACTAGTTGTGGGGAAGAAAATTCATTGTCAGGACAGACCATAGTTCGCTGAAATGGCTTAAAAATTTCAAAGAACCAGAAGGCATGGTCGCGCGATGGTTATCAGTATTAGATGCGTATGACTTTGAAATACAACACCGTAAAGGTTCTTTGCACAAAAACGCAGATGGACTAAGCACGATCCCGCGTAAATGTAAGTGCGGCGATTGTCAGGATTGCGTACGTGTTGGAGCAAAGAAAATGACTGTAAAAAAGACTGTTGTCGGAACAGTTTCTCAACAGTCCGAAGAGACTGCTGTAGAGAAGGAGCAAAATACCGCACGTAGGGTGTATGGCTCCAGCGGTAATGCCGAAAGCGAGTCGAATTGGTTAGGCACCTGGAGCGTGAAACAGCTAAGTGAATATCAACAGAATGTCCCTTGTATAGGGTCAGTGTTGAAATGAAAGGAAGAAGGTGCTGAAAAACGCCTTCCCTCTCAATTAGTTGGGGAGAGACAGGAAGCGAAGTCCCTGCTGAGACAGTGGACTAGTTTGTAGGTCCAAGACGGCCTGTTATATAAGCGTTGGGAGACCACTCATGGTAAGCAGTCAGTGTTGCTGCTGGTGGCCCCTCCTGAGATAAGGTGTCACATTTTAAAGAACCTACATGAGTGTAGAACTGGGGGACACCTTGGTAGAACGAAGACTCTGAATTCAATTCGGCAGAGGCTTTATTGGCCTGGTCAAGTGGATCAGGTAGCAAGATGGTGCCAGCTGTGTCATATGTGTGCACGTGCCAAATCCGGACCATGTCGCAAACGAGCTCCTTTACAGCGACAAAGATCCGGTTATCCGTTGGAACGAATTGCTCTGGATATTCTTGGTCCACTATCAGAAACTAATGCAGGAAATGTATACATTATGGTAGTTGGCGACTATTTTACGAAATGGAAATAAGCATACGCTATTCCTGATCATACTGCGCAGACGGTCGCTAATAAATTGGTCACTGAATTTATTTGTCGTTTTGGGTGTCCGCGATATATTCACACTGACCAAGGACGAGAATTCGAATCAAATTTATTTACTTCCTTGTGTGAAAAACTCGAAATATGCAAAACTCGAACGGCACCGTATCGACCGCAATCAGACAGAATGGTAGAAAGGTTCAACAGAACCTTGCAACAAATGCTTTCAATGTTCGTTGATGAGCACCAACGAGATTGGGATGATCACTTACCCTATGTAATGATGGCGTATCGTACGTCAGTTCACGAAAGTAACGGCTGCACTCCTAATCCCTTGATGTTCGGGCGAGAAATAGCCCTTCCAATAGATATTATGGTTGGTTTACCTCCACAGCTGGAGGAGGAGGACATGTGTTCTGTCGAATATGTTCAATGGGTTCAAAACACCCTCAGGCAGGCATATGATTTCGCTTATGAAAATCTGAATAATAGTTTCTCTAGACAAAAGTTCTACTATGACAGAAAATCAGAAGTAGGTCATTTTGAAGTTGGCAAATGGGCTTGGAGGTGGTATCCACCTAAAAGCAAAGACAAATTAGGACTGGGATGAGTTGGTCCGTATAGAATTTTACAGGAGATTTCAGATGTAGCCTATAAAATACAAAGAACCCCTGAATCTACTCCCATCATCGTGCATTTAGATTATTTAAAGCCATATCAAAGTGATAAGATCCCCGATTGTTAGAATCTACTTTTGAAAGGTCACAAAGACTCTAGTGATAATATCGAAGGCACTGACTCTGACTGCACAGAGGAGCCTTATATGTCTGCAGAATCTGACATCCATGATAGTTACTTTGGTATGAATTCTAGTCGGGAAAATGCACCGTTGGAGGCGAAAACTCCTCCAGTAAAGTTCTCCAGAACGGGGAGAAGTATAAAGCCCCCAGCTAGATATTTCCCCTAAATATATCTCATAATTCTTTCCTTGATTATATTGACTAATGCATAGTCACTTGAATGTGCAGGTTGCAAATTGGCAATTGTTTATTAATTAATACGAATTGTGTCGAATATACATGTCCATAACAATTGTTGTTGCTGTATACAGATGTTCATTTTAAATTAACGTTTTACACATATATTCTCTCTAAATTGAAAAGATTGTATAGCTAAATGTAATTTACCAAGTAGATAACAGTCATTAATTTTTTTTGTAGATATGATGGCTTCTTCATGAAAGTTATTTCCCAAGAAGTCAAATATTTTGACTGTACCAAAAGTATTTTTAAGATGTCTGGGAGAGATTTTGCAGTTGTGGTTGTTTCTCTTGATAGACTGACCAGATTGACTTACATGTAGATGAGGAAGAAATGATGGACTTCCTGGCCCAAGAAGGCATTCAAGAAGGCGAAAAAGGGTTCGGTATCCCAGCAACAAAGGATGGCATTTCGTGTCCCATTGAAGGATGCCATTACTGCATGTACCGGGATGTTCGTAAATACTTACGCCATTGGGAGGAAATTCACCGCCCAATGTTCACCTACAGATTATGTCCAATCTGCCGACAAACCTTCAAGAGATCCAGCGACCTGAGTCGGCATCTACGACGTCTACACAATTTGGATCAGAATATGACTAAATAATTCGTAGCAATACCAAGGGTAGTGACGCGGGCCAATAAGCGTTACATTGACCCAGGATTTTTCCTTCTGCCGAGAGTGAAAGACAGCCCTAGTGGAGGCACTGCTTCCAGTTTATCTTCGACTCTCTCTTCTACTAGCATTACTGTGCCTCTATCCTCACTCTCTAGTCGAGGCTCTGCTTCCTGTGCCATCACCTACTCTAAAACACTCTTGTCTGATTCTATTCCTTTCCCTTCTTCTGAAGGAAGTGCAACTTCCTGTTTATCTTCAACTCTTTTCTCTATATCCGATGTTCCCGTCCCTCCATCATCATCCGTTGGAGAAAACATTGCCGTCTCTAGCAACCAGACAATACTATCTGTACCAGAAAGTTGTATCGTTACTGCCGAAGGACCCTGTAGCAGATCCCTTGTCCTCCCTCCAGTACCATCGACTAAAGACGAGCTTCACAAATATATCGACTGGATTAAGAAAGGTCAAGAGATGTTAACGGATGTCTTGCAAACGGCCATAACGCGTTTAGCGAACATAGAGAGAGAGAACAGAGTCGCAAAGGAAAGAGACGCCCGAAGGTTGCTAGAGCAGGACAATCGACACCTGCGAGCTGCACTATCCCCAAAAGACTCCCATGACTATTCCCGGCTAAATGTCTATGTCCCCAGAGATGAAGTAGTCGAGTTTGAAGAAAGACCAGATGGAACCCTTCGAGCCATCAAGCGATTGAAAACAGGGGCACTACCATTTACAGGCCAACCACCACGGTATACTGTGGAACCCTACACCGCAGTCCAGGAGGAATGAACCAGCGACCTCAGATCAAAACTTAAATAAGGATATTGTCAAGATTCTCCTGCAGATGATTTTTAAAAGTTTATTGTTATTATTTAAAAAAAAAAAAAAAAAAAAAAACTTTTAATGTTTTAGATAGATATTAATTATTTTAACTTCTCGAACCAACCCCAAGTTATTCACTGTTGTTGACGATCGTGCAGTTATTCTCGTAGTTCTCTTTTTTAACAATCCTGTATTGAAATTAGTCATGATGTAATATTTTAAAGTGAATTGAAGTCAAAACTGTTTTGACAACTTCTTTGTAGTAAATTTATATGAACGTCATTCTCTCATTTAGTGTGATAGATGTATATGGTAAAATGTATAAGGATAATTTGCATGTGATCTATGTCCATCCGTTTTAATAATGTAAATCAAAATGTTATCAATGCTGTAACTACCCATGCATGTTAGTTTAATGGAAATGAAATAACAATTTATATCTTGAAATGGTAAAATTACTCTCTTAGACGCAATGTGCTGAGCACATTGGGTTTAAGAGGTGAGGAAATAGTGTGATGGTGGATGGAAATTTAATGTGTAATTTACTTGAAGTATCGGTAGTTCTTTAATATACGATGTGGTTAATTTCGGACTTATTTACACTGAAATTCACAGTTACCCCCCCCCCCCTTCTTTTCTACACGAAGTGTTTACTTAAGCTCTGTTCATGTTGGACCATTTTTACCGATCAGCGCACGCGTCCACTTTCTGCGCATGTCGCATAGTCCGGTCGCGGCGCGTGTGTACATTTAACTATATATATATGCTCTTCGACCGGTCCAGCGTTGGGTCAGGCTGGGTCGGACGGAACCGCTGTTTGTGGTTGTTAAGCTCAATACAGTCGAGACGATATAATCGTCTGGTGTGTTTTGGCGTTGAAGATGGTAAGAAATTTCGCTTGGCCTCATTAATTACCCCATTTATCAGATTATTTTATCCTTTCCTAATTTCCTTCTTACGTTTAGTTTCCATCCACCTAAAACATATCCTTTATTTATAACTGCTTATTTAACTAATGATTTACTTTAAATAAACCATATTATTTTCAATTGAATTTCATCTTTGATTTTTGATTTCATTAAGTAATAATTTCACTTTAATGAAATCAGCTACCTTTCTTTTTCTTCTCTCTGTCGTTCTACATTTAGAACATTCCATCTTACATTCTCTCTCCAATAATTGAATTATATCACCGAATACCCATTTGTTAGAAACAAACCTGGGTTAGAATTAATGAAATACGTGGAGACTATCTGAAGGCTTCACTCTGTCCGTTCATCACACCAACCTCTCTGGTGTGCGTCAGGCCCCCCTCCCTCTTTTTTCCATAAAGCGGAGAAAGCCTATTTAGGTTTTGCAAAGAATCGCCCCCGTTACATTTTTGGTGAAATTTACTACTATTGTTGTTGGTATTGTTAAAGTCTTACAGCAATCAAATTTAGCCATGTCGTCTGCTCGGAGAATACTGGAATATTGGGGTAGCAGAATTGCTGATGTGTTTACACCCAAACCCGCACAAATTAAGGTTGAAAGTAGACCAGCTGTGTCTGAAAGAGCAGAGATTTATTCTCCTGACGAGGAATTTTATGACACTAGTATGGAAATTGTGGACGATGGTGTCCAGACACCCGCACGTACCAAGTATTTAGACACACCTGCTGGCAAACAGTTCAATGAGGTAAAGGCTGCATTTGGATTCTCAGTCGCACAATGTCAAGGTTGAATCCCCCCACAGACACAAGGCAGCAAATCATCATGATGAAATACCTTTGCGAGTTCCAGATAGTAAATTAAAGATTAGGAAATACGAAATGTACTCACCAACAGAGGATCAGAACGGCATCCGTGCCAGTAATCCACTTGAATCCGTTGCAACATGTACAAACACCAACCGTGATGAATGTGTAGGCACAAAAACCAGTGGATCTTCGATCCGAAATTCAGTTACACACAGATACACACATGAAGACACTATTAAAAGTGATGAATTGTATCATCAGGACACACTCAATGAAAATAAACACGGTTATGTTGTGGACGAATTCGCTGAAAGGCAGAATGTACACAATCCGCCATGTGGTAACACTGCTTCTTGATCCACTCTTGAAACGTCGCTTCATTTCCCAAAAACAGAAAAACGGGAATCCCATTACCTTCGTGCCGACAGAAACAATTCGCACGCAAGGAATACATCCTTAACTCGAAATGTTGCGAGGGACGACAATATATTGTGTAATATTTCCCCTTGTTTAAATGGTTGTTGCACAAATGAGTCCGTGCGTTCAACTTCTACTTCCTCTTGGGTGGCAGATAGCGGGCACATGACGTCAGAAGTCGAGGAATCTCGAGTTGCTTGTGACAGTGTGCCCAATTCAATGTCAAGTGGGCGTGGCGTAAACTTGGTAATACACAATTCTAAGTGTGCTGCGTACGATCGTTCTGGCGTTGACTTCAGTCACAAGGATTCAAACAAAGCAAATGAATTTGGGCAAAATAAATAATTGGAAGGTACCGAACGATTTCGGAAAGAAAATGAACCTGACAAATTCGATGGCAAAAACGCGGAATGGCAGGATTATATTGTACATTTTGAACAAGTTGCTTATTGAAATAATTGGAATAAAAGTGAAAGGGCTCAATAACTTGCAATGAGTTTAAGAGGAACAGCACTACGGTTGCTAGGTGATTTAGACCGAACTAAAATAGGGGACTATGTCTTTCTTAAAGCTGTTTTAGAACAAAGATTCAGTTGAGTAGAAAGGGAAACTGCTTATAGATGCGAGTTTAGAAATAGACGAAGACAAAAATCGGAGTCCGCTGCAGACTATGGTTATGCGTTGAGGCGACTAGCCTGTCACGCATTTCCGACGATTCCCGTTTCGGCTAGGGAAGACATTTTGATAGATCAATATATATGTGGGCGAGGGAATCAGGAAATTAGAAAGCATGATCAATTTGGGCATCCTAAAACTCTAGATGATGCAATAGCTAGTGCGATTGAGTATGAGGCCTTTGAAGGAACTTGGCCAAATTCACAGAAACCTGTAAATAAGGAGATCCCCGTCAGAGCTCTTAGGTCTAAACATGACCTGCCCCAAAGGAATACCGAGCCAGGTAATAAGCAAGAAAGCAAAGACAGTGACACGCGTTCGAATATTGATAACCTTACCAAAGCAGTTCAAGCTCTCCAAGAATTTGTAGACACAGTAGCGAAACTGTCGATTGAAAATTCAAGACAGATAAATATGGTAATTGGGAATATGCAAAAGAAGGGTAGAAATACTTCCTATCGAGCAAATCACCAAACTACCAGAGCAAATCAGATAGGGTGTTATCTTTCAGCTATCAGCTATCTTTCTTTTTCTTCTCTCTGTCGTTCTACATTTAGAACATTCCATCTTACTTTCTCTCTCCAATAGTTGAATTATATCACCGAAAAACAATTTGTTAGAAAGGAACCTGGGTTAGAATTAATGAAATCCGTGGGGAATATCTGAAGGTTTCACTCTGTCCGTTCATCACACCAACCTCGCTGGTGTGCGTCAGGCCCCCCCCCCCTTTTTTTCCATAAAGCGGAGAAAGCCTATTTAGGTTTTGCAAAGAATCGCCCCCGTTACATTACCATTTTCCGAAATGTAGTTGTGTATTTCAGCACCAAGATAACAAGTTCAAACTTGCATATAAATTTGGCTTTCTTTACGAAACATTTTTTTGATATATATTTTAGCTGACACGTTGGGTAAACCCATACATTCATTCATGCATACATACATACATACATACATACATACATACATACATACATACATACTTACATTATCATGGTCACAAGTAGATGACCTGACTAGAAGTTCATGCCATTATAGCAATTTTTAAACTTTTCTCCATTTCGAATTTTGTGGATTTGGATTTTTTTCTGTCTTTACTGGGTATATGCAAGTTTTACAAACACATTTTGTTTTTCATTTTGTGTCCATGGAACCAGGTCGTCTTATTGTTAGATGTCATTTTTTACATTGGTGTCCACAGAACCAGGTCATTTTATTGTTAGATGGTCACTGACCTGTACCTTAAATCACTGAGTGATGTATAGACTTTTTGATATCTCTTAAGCTATTTGTAAACACTATTATATACTGAATGTGATTGTGATTTTTTTTTAAAATTATAATTTCTTTGTTGTATACCTTTTAGTTATATTATTAATAGGGTTAGTGAAATTGTTATTTTGTGTTAGCTTTTGCTTCTTAATGCCTTTTAGGCTTTTTTGACTTTAACATTTCATATCTTCGACAGTGATTTCTTTGGTTTATAATAGTACCTTTTATTCTTCTTATGACTGTTAGATGTCATTTCTTGACAATATGTTTATTGCTTCTGGATGCCTTTCATGACTTTAACATATCATTTTATTTGTTGATCTTAATGTAATGCTTCTTAACATCTTTTGGGCTAGTTGTGACTTCTTTATTTCTTTGTTGAAGGTAATTTCATTACTTCATAATACCTTGTAGGCTAGTTATGATTTTACATTTTAAAAAAGTTTGCTTTATTGAGTACTCAGTGTGTACAGATATATAACAATAGTTTTGGCAGTAACTTCACTTGTTCATAATGCCTTTTAGTTTAATTATCACTTATTCATTTCCATTCTTGACAGTAGTTTCATTGCTTGCTAGTGCCTTTTAGGACTACCAATGACTTTCGCAGTTTAGGTCGTGACAGTAATTTCTTTACAAATTCATTACAAATTATGTATATGTACTTAAGTGCCACACTTTCTTATTGTCAAACAAACAAAGCAAGAGTGAATACCGTTTCTATTTCTTATAGTATTTTTGTGTGCATCTGACAAATTATTCAGTGTAAGATTCTGGCCTCTGTTGCACTATCTTTCTCAAAACGTTTCTTCAGTTCAGATATGAAATCAGTTGCTCAAAATTCTTTGCCTATATTATGGTCCTTGCAAGATGTTGTGGTAGTAGAAAAGATGGAAAATAACTAGAGTTTTAGAATTGTACCCCTTGAAATAGATTTGTGTCCTGAACAAAATAGCTATGAAATTTGTAATAGTTCAAAAAATCTTAAATATTTTCAAATATAAAACACGACACATTTCAGAAGAATTCATTATATTTTGACTACATTTTAATTCATCACAACCAGCATACCACATCATTGCAATTGTCAGTGATGGAGAGTGAAGCAGTGAGAGAGGAAGCCTGCAGTATCATGCAGTGTGATAATTACAAAGTGGGAGAAAACAAATTTGTAGACTATGACAGACTCTTGAGCCTGTGGAGTAAGTTGCACAATCTGTCCTTTTGTGAATTTTGCATTACATGATACTGCGTGCTTCTTCCGTCATTAGTTTGACTTCTGTCATTGTAATCATTGATACATGCCAGCTGTTTAAAGTAGGATTTATTGTCGCAAACGAAGCAGTAAAAATGATGTTCAGATATTTCAGTTTAGAAAAGATAATCTCATATCTAAACTGACATTAGTGTCACGTTAAGATATATTATTTGAGTTGATATACCATGAGAATTTGGTAAATTTTCAGCACAAGTTATAATGCTGCTGTCTGTGACAAATTAGCAATGTGAAATCATGCAGAGGCATATGCTGTGTCACTGTAGGAATGAATGGGTCATGCTTGTGAGTCTGTGCATGAAACCTGTAAATACAGTTTGGTCTTGATATCCACAATAACATCCCTTAGTCCAATGGTCTCAAACTCAAACCAGCCCGAGGATCGCAAGAGGACATTTTCGATGGCCCAATGGCCGCACCACCTTTGTTATCTCTCATGACACCTTGTGACGCCAATCATTTTGCGTGCCACAGGATATGGCTTGGTGGGCTGCATGCGGCCCACGGGCCAGATGTTTGAAACCTCTGCATTAGTTAAAATCGGTCTTGCTTGTTAAGTCTATATACGAAACCTGTTAATACAGTTTAATCTCGATATCCTCTACAACATCCTTCAGTCAATATGGAAGACTTGTTTGTATTATCATGCATAGTAGTCAGGTGGTACACACACATACACACAAACACACACATACACACACATGTGAATGATAAATTATATGTCTTTGGTAAACATATTGAATAGTAATTAGGTTGAAATATTCTCTCATATCATATTCTTTTAATGTATGTATATTTTGATGTTTTATAGTATTGTAGTATTGCTTTATACTTTAGTATACTTCATCTTTGTGAAATAAATATCATTCCTTAAAATTTTCTTTTGTATGAAATGTGTTTTGTAAGTGTTCCAGAGTATGTGTGTTTTAAATGTGTGTGTTTTCGCTTGAGGACCCTTTTTACATTTAAGCTGCAATGAAAGAAATGATTATTTGAAAAGAGATCGAACATTTTTATTGGATTCTTTGTGTTGTTATTGCTGTTACAAAAAATGGTTTTGAAAACCGTGACTTGGGGCATATAACTTTTACAGAAGGAAAAGATTTCTTGTCAGTAGTAAAAAGGTTTAAAAATACGGGATACTGTAACGACATTTACTGGGCTTCTTCTCAGTGTAGATTGTTGAAAGTAATGTAAGAGTCTATTAAAATGAAAGTCTTTAGCCCAGCAGACATAGACCTAGATACAGATGAAGTTTGGCCCGTTATTTGCCATCATGCATCATTACACTTTATTAAACTCCTTATATATTTCCTTAATTTTCTACAATTTTAATACAATACAGTGCATGAGCTGGTAGTTCATCTACACCAAGATTATCATATAGGTGTTTAGCTCTAATCTGGACACAGACTATAAAACAATCAGCAATATTGCATTTTCTGGAAATATATACATTTAAATCAAATGACAGGAATGTTTAGTGCAAGTGACCAGTATGTATGTATGTATTTATGTAATCACACATCATCTTGTAAATACTGGTGACAACAATGGTATATAAGTCAATCGGACACATTAAGGATTTGAGTTCACATCAAGATCTATCCATTGTCTTATGCTAAGTGCATGCATTGGTAGCCCCATGACACAATCTTAATTTTTTTTTTAAAAAGCCGAATGGAGTCACCATATGTATACAAATGAAGCAGCATAGGTGATCCTGAATTGATGAAGGAAGGATCTTGTCTTTTGTATGACGTGCAGAATGAATGATGTGAATGATGTGAAAGAAGCAATCCAGAAAATCATAATTATGGACAAAGACCTATCTTGTAGTGGTAAGCATTTCTCTGTGTGGACAGACCCCATGGTAGTGGTAAGCGTTTCTATGTGTGGACATACCCAAATGGCAACGGTTTTAGATACTATGGTAGGCATTTAACAAAATAAACATTAAAGTACAGTTAAATAAAATAAAATTAAGTAAAATATACATTGACATCTAGGGCAGTGGAATGCCAAAAATAGTACAATATAAATGAAGTTTATGGCAATTAAACAAGACAAATTATAGTAAAAGTATACATTTAAATTTCTTAAATAAAACAAATTAGTAAAATATCGAGATTTATTGAAGCCAAATTAAACAGTGTATACTAATATACATTGAAATGTAGATAAATAAAACTAGTAAAGTACACATTAAAATCCATGGTAGTTAAAACCCCCAAAATATATATTTAAATTTATTTAAATGAAAGGAAGTGTAATATACATTGAAATTTAGACAATTAATTCAGAGCTGAAGGCTTCTACACCAAGACCAACCTATTTAATAGCATGTTAAAAAATTTAAATAGCTCCATTAATACATTTTCAAGTCAAGAAGTAATGTGTCCATTTCGACAGATAGCTATTCACACCTAGGATATTAAGAAAATTAACACCAGCAACTGAAAAGACATTTACTCGCTTGCCACAGGTGATTGAGGAAGTCCACAGAAGAAGTTGGAGAATTGGAGAGGACATTGGTCTAATTGGAAAAGATGCCCGTGTACTTAAGACGCTTGAGAGGCAGTTAAAAATACCATACCTGTCATCCAAACGCAAGTCGTAGATGCAAGCACCGCCTATATACATTAATGAAAGAGCTCGTGATTTTAATACATATTCTATATTCGTTGCTCTTAACAGACCCGACAACTGGAAAGAGTACAAGTTAAAATGCCATCAAAGGCACATGATAATCTTAAAAACGTTGAGTGGAATCAAGTGGTATTTATGCATTTTACTGGAAACAAATAATGTACCGGTGCTCGGTGGAGTAATTTTGTACAAGCGCTCAATGCATTTATGGTGGTAGAACTTAAGAAAGTGAAACGTTATGGGGAAATTTTATAGCAATATACACACCTCAACCAGAAATGAAATTACAGCTACAAGGATGGACAAGACAACAATACAAATTTTCACAGTACTGACAACAACAGTTACAACAACAAAAGGAAAGAAATTCAAATGTGAACTAGATATCCTTGGCAAATTTGAGGTCTACCTTTCCAGCAGAGGCTGCACTTCATTTTCAATCAGTTCCCACCCATTCCGGATTTATACATTGTTTTCAAACATAATTATGAATGATTATTAACAGTTAACTAAGTACCTCTTAGTATCATATATAAATTGGAATTTATTTTTGATTCTTCTGCCTTTTCGCATAATATAGCAGGTCATGCAAATTCGATCAATGACTGTACGATTCGTGCAGAGAATTAACTTAATTACAGCAACAGTAAACAATCATGTGTTGCTTTGGTTTTGCTTTTTGAAGTTGTTTTACGGCACAGTCTCGTTGCTGACATGTCACTTTTATCGCCACTGTGGCGGTATTAATTGTTCGCATATTGATTCCTTCCAGCATCTCATCAAAAGAAAAGGATAAATGTGATATATTCATCGGAAAGTCTGGTATCCTGACATTATTTATTTCCTTTTAGTTCTTCATTTTAAATGGCATTGTTCTCCGCCATGAATAAATGCTTTTACATATAATGTATTATACATAATAAAAGATAATAGATGATAATATATAATACATTTGTCTATCATGTCATTATTTTGTACCTATTGACTGCTTTTACTAAATAAAGACGTATTTGTTTCTAAACGATGTTTTGTACCCTTGTGCTTTGTGTCAAAATAAATCTGTTTGGTTGTAATTCGTATGCAGACAATGGCGTGATGACAAGCAACAGAGGAATCGGCACTAGAATTATCAGCTAGATAAAGTAATATATATATATATATATATATATATATATATATATATATATATATATATATATATATATATATATATATATATGACAAGACAATGGCCTGATGATAAGCAACAGAGGAATCGGCACTAGACCTGTCAGCTACATAAGGTTAATATATATCCATGATAAGACAATGGCGTAATGACAAGCAACAGAGGAATCGGCACTAGACTTGTCAGCTACATAAGGTTAATATATATCCATGATAAGACAATGGCGTGATGACAAGCAACAGAGGAATCGGCACTAGATTTGTCAGCTACATAAGGCTAATATATATCCATGATAAGACAATATATATCCATGATAAGAAATATTGTGATAAAAAGTATCAAAGGACTCTGTACTAGATTTATCAGTGATGCAAGTGGAATATATGTTAATGGCGGGAAATGGTGTGCGGACTCTGCATACAAGTTATCAGCTATGCATGGGAAAAGTAAGCAACTTTTGCTTTCAGATATGGAACACAATGCTGGCAGCGTTATTAGGTGATTTGCAGCAGAAGTCACCCTATACCAATAGCGTCCAGTTGACGTGCACCTGAACTGTTCATATAGTCTGCTTTTATACATTGTTTTGTATTGGAATTCTATATGTGATTAGAGATGGGAGGTTGAATCTAGTTAGCATGCTCAGTTACTAATGTGCGTAAATGATGGGCTAACAAAATTACGCAAAAGTTTGTGCACTTAGGACCGTGAATTCACATCTGAGCGGTACATCATGAGAAATAGGTACATAGATTCTGTACTAACGATGGAGGTAATACTTATTTCCAGTCTTATGTGCATGCAGTTGTCAGAGAAGCGTTATCGGGCCACTATCACCATAGGGAGCGTGTGAGAAGTAATTATATTAAATTATATGTGTTTCTTTTAAATCAGCCGAAAATGAGAGGCAAATCAACGAACTGTTAATTTCATGCCGTTTAGGGATCCAGAGATCGAAAACATAACTTGAGAAGGGAATGGGACATTGGGGTGTGGACTTTGAGAATTTGAGGAAAACATTCCGGCTCTCAAGTAGTTTACAAAACATTCTTTTTGCTTTCATCAAAAGTCACAAAAGTCCACCAAAACAAGCATTGTGTGTATATATATATATATATATATATATATACATATATATATATATATATATATATATATATATATATATATATATATATATATATATATATATATATATATATTAGTTTAAAAAAAGTAGGCTATGTTGATGTAAAAGAAGTAAACTATCCCTTTTTTGAAATAAAATTTCAGACCACCTCCCCGAAAATAAATACAAATATTTTCTCTGCTGCATAAGCTGGTTCTGCTAGTACGATGGGTACCGCTAGGCTGTGTCTATTAGTAGATACAACTTTCTAGGTAGTGTTTTCTGCTGCCAGATCACAGGTGCGCACAGTAGCTTCTGGGACTGTAGTGGACTTGCAGATGCATTAATCGTCATAAAGACCAGTGTGCTCCTCTATTTCCAATCATATCGATCGTGTTGAATGTGGCGAAGTTAAAGCTAGCATAGATGATATAACATTCTATACACTAGAAGTGTAACATTGACAGATTAAACGTGATTTGGGAAGTACACGGTACTTCCCCCATCTCAGTAGAGCGGTTATGTAATTACCTATTTTGTGCGCGCTAATAAGTAACCAAAGTTTATGAAGTCATCATGTTGATTTAACTTTTTGTAAATTATCCATAACACCTTGCGTGTACATGCATATTGATTTCTTGTAATACGAAACAAAATTAACAAGTAGTGATGAGTGCACTAAATACAGTCATATATTTGTATTGTCAAAATCTGTGATAATATTGGAAATGGCCGTTTAGGATTATGGGACTTGTTGTGGGGATAATGCTAATCTTATTCCTATTAACGCAGATATACCATTTCGGCCACTGTCTGAAAACGAGCGAAATATAGAACAACATAAAGATGAATACATATGCATACATATCAATCAAATATTAGGTAGTATGTTTATTAAGGTTATGATTTTCATATACCAAGACAGTTTTCAGGACTGCCGTTACTCGGCGGAACCTCGGCACCACATTTGTCATTAAGGTCCATAAGACCTCTTGACATTTTCAGGTCAGAAACCATATTTCAAAATGGCTGACGCTTATGATCAAATATCAACTGTTCGGTTAATACGAGTCCTAGGAAGACCTAATATTAACAAAACGTGTGTTGTTCAGATAACTGGATCTTCCGCTACAATGCCAGCAGACTATTAATATCAGGTGAATCTATAGTTAGTACTGTATGTAACTTTAATGTAAATGGCAACTTAGGCACAATAGTCTTGTATACGAATACTCTGTATATGTTAATATTTGCAAGATACATATAAACTGTTCATTTCCCAGTTGTGGAACCCTGGAACCGGTGGTGACAGCACAGCATGCCGCATTTCACTTTTACAAAGAGGGATGATACGAATTTGTAGACTATGACAAATGTTTGAGCCTGTGAAGTTGTACAATCTGTCATTTTTTCATTACTTGGGTGTGCTACTTCCATAATAGGTTTGATTTATATCATTGCAAACTTTGATACATGCTGGTTGATTGAAGCAGAATATATTGTTGCAAACCAAGCAGCAAAAATGATGTTCAGATATATTTTAGTTTTAAATAGCTAATTTCATATGTTAGCTGACATTAATTCCCGGTTAAAATATATTTGTGTTGATACACCACGAGAATTTAGTAACTTTTCAACATAAGTTATAATACTGCAGTCAAAAAAAAATGTAAAATCATGCAGAATGGTATACTGTATAGCTTTAGGAATGGATGGGTCATGATTGTGAGACTATGCATGAAACCAGAAAATACATTTTGATCTTGATATCCACGGCAACATCCCAAAATGGGTTATGCTTGTTGTTTTATGACTGACACCTGTAAATACAGTTTGATCTTGAAGCACGTTCGGAGAAACGACGTTACTAATCTTATGCAAACGGATGGACGGATCGCAGATGGACAATGGACAGACTGCCATCTCATAAGCTATTCTTATCCATGACCAGTAAAGCTAAAAGAACGGTTATAGCAAAAGCACGAGCAAACTAAAACAGCTTCGCATGTACAAAATCTTTATTAATGCAAACATTTCGTGTGACTCTGAGGTCGGGTGGCTATTTATTGAATGCACTGGGCGTCATTGTGCTCTGCTCAACAACCTCTTGCTGAGCTATGTTGCATTAGGCACAATATTTCTGTAGTAAACATGTTGCAAGTGGGGATTAATCTAGTTAATGGGCTAAATATTTTAACCCAAAGGCACCCATTTTCACCAGGTCACCAAAAAAAAAAGCGATAAGCATAAATCACCAAAATGTCTCAGCGCAAAGAAGAGCAACTGAATGAGTGCTATGTGTTTGACTTACCCAACACCTTTTATATTGACAGTGCAATTAGCTGTATTTTTCCTCTACTGTAAAATACATTTCTTGCTGGGCCGATAATGCCATAATGTCAAATCCTGTATTCATGACCCTGTTCATTGCGATTCTTATATAAAAGGTTTAATTTTCTCGATAAAATTAGATTAAATTGCTGCTATAAAGGTACAACAAAATATTAATAGATTATTAGCTATCCACTTAATACTTATTCAAGTAATCTACTAACTGTTAAATTAATCTCTTAACTATTCAATTAATCTACTTACGACAGGTAAATTATGCCAGTTACTTCAGCTAAACACATACTAA
>JAECUM010071041.1:0-14102 GCA_016617855.1 Megalonaias nervosa | reverse complement strand
TATATATATATACACACACACACACACACACACACACACACACACACACACACACACACACACTTTGTGTCTTCGTGAAAATAGTTTGTTCATTTGTTAATTAATCAGTATTTCATTTCAGATTTCTAATGCAACCACCAAGAGAAATCACTGTTACTGTTTGTCACGTGCCACCAACTTCAATATGGGTTATCAGGCTTGATTGGCTGAATTTCACTGTAGGCTTCCTGGCAACCAAATGACCCCCAAACTAAAACCTAGGAAAAAATATTCCGGGTTTATCAAGATTCTGGAAAAGTCGAGAAAGTGAACAACTGTAGCAGACAGTCCTGAAAGTGAGAGAAGTTGATTAATGCAGTTTCTGAGAGAAGCATGACGCCATGTGAATAGCTAGACCAATCATAATGGTCCTGTTTCTTATGGCAGCGCAACGTTTGATTATAATTTTTGTTTATTTATTTATGTTATATTTAACAATTTCATTGCCGGGCTTGGAAGAGGTTTGGTAAAATAATATTTTCTTAATGCATTAATTGTATTGATACAAGAATTCAATACATTTTTAAAATCAATTTTGTGCAATTTATCTGACGAAGAAATTTAGGACCTCTGTCGATGTCGTGACATCTATCATAACACTGTGTATAGTATGTACGTTGTATCAATGATATACCACGAGATGTATAATTTTTTCATTAAAAGGAAACGAGGCTTTTATTTATGTCAAATACAAATACATATATTTGCCTTCTGAACGGAGTTAGATTGACCAGAGGCAACTATGTATTGACTGGGTGAATGAACTCACATCCCTGCCGAGTGTGTCCGCAACAAAATGTAGTTCCGTCCTTTTGTGCCTATTCGCAATCACCATTTGATCATAAGCATACATAACAAAACAAATTGATTTAGGAAAGTAATTAAAACAAGCCTTCGTGAATGGTAAGTGGATTGCAGCATTTTTATCCAAAAGGAAAAAAGGAAAGTATTTTGTAAATACACTTTGATGTCCAACAAGTATCAAATCTAAAACTACAAACGGACATTAAAAATGTTTTGTCATATAAACTACACACAGAATTGGCTTTCGTCACAAAGTGTATCCATTTCCTTGAATACTGTCAAAGAATAAACTGTCAACGGGGATCAATTTGTTTTTCATTTTCGATGACGGAAATACGAATTTGAAATTCAACACGATTTTTTTAAAATATAAAACTGCGTATGTGTGAATAAATCATTATTATTTTCTGTCTGTCGGCATTTCATTTCCCTTCTATCCTTTTCCAACTTTCTGGGTTGTGGGACATCTGCCCTGAGATCTAAAGTTTGTTTCTAATTAAATTTTAATTGTTTTATATTTTAGTATGCTAGTAAGTTTCATTGTTTGGGCTTGAACAGTCATATTTGTGTTTTATTCCTGCTCTCTTCTACTGTTCTATGTATATTCGCGATTCTCTTTTACTTTACCTGTATCATTTTTTCTGTCTTTTCTACCTTTATTATTATTATTATTATTATTATTATTATTATTATTATTATTATTACTATTTGCTATGGCATTTCACTAATTATATTTCTTTATGTATGGTGGTATTTCACATGTTTCATAACTTTCCCTTGGCGTCATCTGGTCACTGTCTGTTTGCATTTCTTTTTTGTTCAAAGTCCAGTCTATAGTAGTCTGTTTTTCTATGCTTTTGTCTCCTTTTCTCTTCTCCTGCTACCTCGTTCTATGGAAGGGTTTCTGGTGGGTCTTTTTTTTTTTTTTTTTTTTTTGTTGAGATCTGTGTCCGGTCTTTTGAAGTGGTGACGCTTATTATTGATTTGTATGGTCTATCGCCTTTTCCGTTTGTGGCTTTCTTTTCTCTTCTGTCAATGACCTATTTTCTTTTACCGAAGTCGTAGTTGTTTCTTTCTCATGTTATTTTTCATTGTGTAATGACCACACTCTACAACTATATTATAATGCACGAGAAATATATACCCACCCTACCATCACAAAATCTGAAGTTCATTTACATGAAACAATGAGCAATTTGATTGTTTTCAGTATAATTAAAAAAAGAAAAGAAAAGAAAAAAAAGTTACGAAAAGCGAAAAAAAAAAATTTAAAAAAAAAGAACAACAAAAAACCCAAACAAAACGTGGGCTTCTATTTTGAATAATTTATCGTTCCATATACAAATGACTCTTAGAAATCCAATTTATACTATCGGTACCTTCTTTATCAATCGATTAGAAACCTCAAATATACACGAGTTTTCATCTTGATAAGCGAGGAAGTGTACAGAAAGTCGCCATATTATACCCCATATTATACACAACATCAATGCCCTGTGAATTAGAATACGCTTCTTAAAAGATAGCTACTCTTCCATTTTGCAGTAACCAATGAAGTCTACCCAGTACCAGACAGTTTCGAAGGTACCCGGCCTAAATCGGCAAACCAACAGGCCGGTAACTAGTTAATTCTTTGTCTCATGCTTAGTTAGCATTGTGTAGGAATGCACAACGCCGAACATAACAAGCAGGGAACCAGACTAATTGGCGTGGTGTTTCATGTCCAACAAAGTAAGGCATTTCCGTTTGTTTACTAAGATGGATGATGCTAGTTATCTGCGCACCATAGCTGACAAGTATGCGTCTCTGCTATCAGGCGATTTACTATCCAATTTTGGGCATTATCTCTACGCTGACCTACTGGGACACGTATATGTGCTCAGAACATAACAAGATCATTCCAAATATTTGGCCACTTTATTTTTTTTTTAATTTTGTTGCGGTGACTTAAGATCAGTGTGATATATGTCTTAATTGTATTTATGAGTAAAATTCTTAATAAAAGTATTTTAAGGTGTGCTTTTGTAAAACGTAAAATTGCCTATGATCATTGGAATACTTCCGTTGTAAAATCTTCGGTTTCGCAGAGGCGCGGCTTTTGCACGTTGTCAAGTTCTTTACTTTCAGATGTAAGTAGGTCTTGTATGAAATCCTCAATCCCATAATGCCTAAATGGAAGTGTTCGGTTTGGAAAAAATGCCGAACTTGTGATATTTGGTTATCTGCAGTCTCGTGATCACCGAAAATATAATTCAGTTGTTAGCTTATCAGACAATAGGACGGATGAATACCTCTCGTAGCTTTTTTTAGAAAAGGTAACTTGGTTGTTCCGAGTTTAAGCACTGTATTTTAAATAGGAGACATTTTCTTCAAAGCAAGCCCTTGAGCGTAAAGACATATGATCGTAAATGACACTGAAAAAGTTAGGCATCTCATGTCCATTACAGACACTGACCATAAATGATACTTTTAAGAAAATAAATACTGCAAATGGTTAAAGTCAAAACATCACTGATCATTATATATGCAAACTAATAATCACAAACGGCATCAAAATTAGTGATATTGGCATATATTATAATAAACTATCACGAGACTAATCCAACCTTTATTGCAGCTAATTTTTTCAACTTATTCAATGATTATTAGTTGTTATAAAGCACAGCAAAAATATTTTCTTAAAGCAATTCGAGAAATCATATTAATTTCTTCTACAAAACTTTAGGCCCCCCCCCCCCCCCCCCCCCCAATGAAATGGTCTGTTCCTCAATGGCACACGTATAATTATGTATGAAATAAATATGGATTAAAATAAGAAACCATTCTGATAAAGTAAAGGATGCCGCAGTGGCTCAGTGTTAAGTACTCATATAAGATTCACAAACGGTGGGCTGTGGGCTCGAATTCTGACAAGACCAGCACGAGTCGGCTCTCTGAGCCTGTGACCATGGTACTCTGCTTGCTCATTCTTACTGAGTTCTATATTAGGAACTGGCGGAGATCTAGTTATGTTGAAACTAAAATTCTCGAACAAGGTATCGACATTACAAAGCTGGCTAAGAAACACAACCATCACCTTTTTAAGTAAGGAATGACAAATTTATTTTGCATAAGTATGTTTATTTATCTAATATGATATATAAATTCTACACTATAAGTGAGCTAATAATTTGAACATAAAGATTACAGATAATATATAAATTTATCGAAGAATCAGAAAATCGACCCTCTCATTGGAGACCATAGAATTACAAGGTTGAGTAAAATTGAAGCCGTAAATAAGCTGCAAGCGAGGGTCAAAATTTTTGTAATTCTCCGCTATTCACAACTGTAGCCTTTTAAGATTTTTCTCCTTTTTTTCTCTCCTGATGCAGGTGGGATATCGAACTGCATGAGACACTGAACTGTGTCATAGGTGTTCCGTGATATCCAATACGGCGTCTGAAGATTAAAAGAAAAGACTATATTTAGAGTCTGAACACTGGACTCATTTCATGATAAGAAAGGTGACGAAAATTCAAGTGTGTCTGTGTGTGTGTGTGTCTGTGTGTGTGTACGTACGAGATAATATAACAATTCTTTATGTTATACTCCGTTGTCTGTGACGTTTTCCATGTATCACAATACGTTTCCTTATCAAAACTTTTGTGTTTAGTGATGAGTTGTTCTTTTTAAGTTCTAATGCCCACTACACGAGCTCGAAACGTTGAGTTACAGGAAATATACGCCTAGTTGCTATGTTTTGTTTCCTTATGTTTCGCCAAGAGCAAACCACCAAGGCAATGTTACCTCAGTGATTTTACCGGAATCATGTTTCACTTTAACCATTGGAGGGCTGTTCTGGCAACCGTTGTTTTGATCTTATGGCGTGATTGATCCGCCCGTAGTGTAATCGGGCCCAGAGGTCAATTATGAAAATTTAAGACAGTGGTCAAGTGCCTTTTCCCGAAAACAAGCACTACTAATGTCGCAAGAAATGGAATCATTATATTAAATGAATAAAATTAATAAAACATAATTTATTCTTCTTAGATGCGAATGTAAGAGTTTCGCCAAGAAAAACTACCTATCTGGTGAGAAAGAGCTACATTTTGAGTCATGAAATTTCAATCGTTACAGACTCTTTTGAACACACATGCACACACGTATATATATATATATATATATATATATATATATATATATATATATATATATATATATATATATATATATATATATATGTCTCATACAATAGACATCAAAATGCACTACCTTTGCAAAAGGCATTCCAGGTGTTCTGCCAGCTGCACTTGATGACTCCAACGCTGGTCAAACATTTCTGGGTTGGTTTCTGCATAACGAGATAAGCAAACCCATTGTCGGTCCACCCACAGTTGCAGGTCTCATATCCCAGTCCGTATGCTTGTGCAAGATCTTCAAACGTGGCCAGACTAGTTCCCTTCCCATGACAATGTTGTCTTGCCTCAGCTAGAGTCATTTTGTAATCGCCTCTGGAGTCGTTGGATACGTAAACTGTCAAGAAGAGTCAAAATAGCAAAAATAGTTCAGTAAATAAAACAAATGACAAAAAAGTTGTTGCGGCCCAGATGATGTCGTCGAAAAATTCTCCGCATGCACAGACTAAGCTATCGAAAGTTTATCCACTCTTTTGCGAGTCAATAACCAAACAGGCAAATAAAATAAAATAAGATTAAATATTATATATATATATATATATATATATATATATATATATATATATATATATATATATATATATATATATATATATATATATATATATATGACAGAATTCGATAGGTTTTGATCAGCCATTTAAACAAAGTCTCATACAGCTGTGAAACTATATCAGAATTTAAAAGAAGTTTTATTACCCATTCCTAAATACTATTTGGAACATACTGAGATGAAAATATTTGTATGTGTTATTACGTGTATGCGCGTCTTGAAATTAAATTATATATTGTCCATGGCTCGAGAAGGTATCAAATTATTTCCAACTTATTTTTAAAACGGTATCTAGTTTTGAAATCCTTCTGCCCGGCATGAACAAGAATCGTCTGCAACGATTACATTTAGACATTATCCTAAACGGTTTCTAATCTTGCAATATTTCAGAAAATACGAGTTTCCAATTGCTGGTGATACGTCTCAGAATATTGGAAAGCAAGCTGTTGGTACACATAAATCGATTATTGCAATAATTGAGGATTTTTCACCTGAATTTTTACTGAACAATTAAAAATTAAAAATATCGTCCCACCTGGTGTCGGGCGTCTACAGAACACACCCCGTTTTGACTCCAACGAGCACTGGATGACTCCAATGGAAGCGTAGTCATCTGTAGCTTCTTGCGTTACAAGATATGAGATCCCATTGGCTGTCCATCCACAGTTAGGTTTCTCGTATCCGTCATAATAGGCCGCCTGCAGGTCTTCAAACGTGGCGACGTATGTCCGTCTGGATTCACAATATGCCTTGGCCGCATTGAAGTCCATGTCGTAACTTGTTGAGTGATAGATAACTGAAATACAAACACAACAGTATCCTTTTGTTTTGCTTTTGTTAGTCAAATTTGTACGGAAACTTCGTGTCTCATTGGTGTATCTATATCAAACTTTCAAGTAAGGACCAAATGAATGTGGTTGGGATGCGAATACAATGGGTTTGTTATATCCGGGCCTGACTCAAACCAATAATAATAATAATAATAATAATAATAATGCAGGATATATCATATAGCAGTGATTTGCATATATTATATATAATTCTATATGAAAAGGTTTTAAGTATTTACGAATCATTCTTGTCACATGGAGACTATCAATGCATCAGAGAAATAATATAATATATTTGACTTATCTCTAATAAGACATGTGTAGCTATTTCTAATTTGCTTCCTTTAAAAGATTTGCATCCGCTGCAACATGCATAATAGAGGTTTGCATAAAACAAGCAACATATCCTCTATCGGTGAATTATATCTTGGTCCTAAATACCTAAAATAGCTGGCTTGTTGTACAAATTAAATTCGTTTCCTTAAGGAACATGCACATTTAAGTTTTGCCTGTGGGATAACTTCAATCTTCTTCAAGCACCAGCATATTGGTAAATTCTAACTTGTGATTCTTGTATGTCTGACATTGTAAAACGATTTCTCTAGCAGGAGAATGGATTGACATATTTTGTTGATAAAACCCAGACCTGATGTGTATTTCTCTAGCAGAAGAGTCTGGATTTAATAAATAAATAAATTAATTAATTAATTTAGTATAGAATCCAGCGATCGGATTGGATGAAATAAAAATTTGGTTTAAACTTGACCATTTAAATGTCTTATCTCTAGACCTAATATAAAGACTGACTTTTGTGAAATTTTGGGTATATCTACTTTATGTGGCCTTTACAGTTGCAACCGATGTATAAAAAAAAAAAAACATTCTAAGGTTTACGAAAGCTTTACCAATGTTAGAAAGAATGCATCATGCTAGTGACTCGAGTAAGGAAAAGACATACAGCAAAGATAACCAGCATAATTGAATGGATTTAAAATACACCCAATTAAAATTTAAAATTACCTAACATCATTCCTTTTCTCCAGTCTAAGAATCTTAAATTACAATATTATAATCGTGCAGTGCTTAGGGCATGATGGGAAGCTAATACTGTACACTGGTGAAATTAAAATGCGTTTATACGCCAGTTCAATAACCAGTTAAAACTATTGTGTTTGCAATCTGAATGTTTGAAATGAAATTCTGTCTCTCCAAATGGAATATTTTACAGCGACAGTTTAATGTTGCAGGGAGGGGAAGGAGGGGGTTGGTCACTGCCTTAGATCTGGAGTATTTATTTTTCTTTTCTCTACATATCCATGGACAGGGTGTTTTCATCTTAAAGTACGGCACGTATGGACGTAATGCAAAACGGATCACATAAACATATTTATTTCAGCTTAGGTGGAAACAATAGCAAAATTACCACCACCGTCAATGAAATGCTTCCTAACTAAAACGAACCTTTCTGCGAAGGAGTGGCAAATCGTCGACCAGAAAGAGTAAAAGATGTCTCAGCTGGGGATGGAAGCAGATAGGGTTCCGTTCCATACTCGGAGCTCTGAAAGCAAACATTAGCAAGATCTCGTCAAAGTTCAAATTGATTCCATTCTTGTTTCTCCACTTTGTCTCAGTCTGTATTTGTTACTCTGTCCTTGCTTGAGAGACGTGCATTATTGAGGTTTTAATCCAGTTTTTTTTTTTACACGGTGTACCAATTTTTAATGGAGGCATACGCTTCACATACGTCTATGTCAATACGACGGGAAATTTTAACAAATATAAAGCAGAAATAATACAGGAAATAATACAGGAACCTTTGTCTTGAGTTAGGAAGAATTCGATCTGTCTCTGTTTTAATCGATAGCACATCATTGTATTCAGTATTCTTATCCCAAAGGAGTTTTTCTGTAGTGAATTTACTTTCTTAATATCTATGTGGCTTTCTGACAAAATAAGTCATCGGAGTTTGTATCAGCTGATGATAAAACCCAGGAAATCATTAAAACTTGTGTCAGCATATCAATAATTTACTTTATTCTGCTTGAGATCACGAATCTTTCCGATAAACTTGATATCTGGAAAGTAACTCACACTTTTCAAAACAGTATGTTCCTTTCTGAAATTTCGTACCATCCAACAAAAATTGTGTTTAACAGACATGCTGTGACTTTTCTTTAATCTACCCCCCCCCCTTCCACAACTGAAAAGAAAGTATTGGTCATGGAGTTAAATACACTTTTATATTGCATGTAAGTTACACAATCGATGTACTCTCTTGGGAACATAATTTGAAGATTGAGTATCACAACTGAAAAGGGTATTGACCCTTAATTGCCGATGTATTTTATCTTTATGCGCTATATTACGTCAATTAGAATTTGTGCTAAAAGAAATGACGAAAATTATCCAAACGTTATCGTGCATGATCTTGATGCAGTTCAATTAAATAAATATATTCATTAAACCCCACCAAAATTCCTGTGAATGAGATTATCCAAAAGCGGTCACGAGTAGATCTTGTATTTTTATCTCGTCATGCAAATAGATAAAATAATAAAAATGCACTAACTCTGCAAAAGGCATTCCAACTGACTGGCGAGCTGCACTTGATAACTCCAACGCTAGTCATGCATGCGTGGTTTGGTGTCCGTGTGATGGCGTAAGCTAATCCATTGTCAGCCCACCCACAGCTGCATATCTCATATCCCAGGTGGTATGCGTGCACCAGATCTTCAAACGTAGCTAATCTAGAGCCCTTTCCATGGCAATGCTGCCTTGCCTCAGCTAGAGTCATATTGTATTCGCCCCTGACGTTTGTGGACAAGAAGACTGTAAAGAACAGTCAAAATATAATAAACGAATTAAAATTAAACGTCCACAACATTTAAAATTTGATTGCCCAGATACAAATTGTTTGAAGCAAATACGAAATACAGCACACGAAATGGTCAGAATATTCTAAAACCAGATTTCTGTTCAGATGGCATTGTCGAACAACGGACTGGTTGCCCCAACGGTAGCCGTTTGTTTCCGTTCATTTTTGTGAAATCTAATAATAAACTTCCGATAAGTTTTAATTCGCCATTTCAAATTGTTATTAAATAAATTTAAACAGAAAAAAGCAAAGAAAGAACTTTTGATCCATGGATGAATTGAAAAGAAAAGTTTTATATAGGATATGATTCAAAATTCTGCAGACGATTAAGGGTATAAGCAAGTAGACAGTGATGTAGTCGTCTGAAATGCTGGTCAGCTGTTAAACTATATAAAGATGCCGATACTGCTCAGAATAACGGAATGCAAGCTGTTGGTACACATAAATCGATTATTGCAACAATTGAGGGTTTGTCAATTAAAATTTTACTGAACAAAATTTAAAAATAACCTCCCACCTGGTATCGGGCGTCTACAGAATACACCCCGAGTTGACTCCAACGAGCACGGGATGACTCCAATGGAAGCGTAGTTATCTGTAGCTTCTTGCATTACAAGATATGAGATCCCATTGGCCGTCCATCCACAGCTAGGCTTCTCGTATCCATCATAATATGCCGCCTGCAGATCTTCAAAAGTGGCGATGTATGTCCCTTTGGAGTCACAATATGTCTTGGCCGCAGTGAAATCCAGGTTGTAATTTGTTGAGTAATAAGTAACTGAAATACATTAGTTTGGTCAGTTTATGCTGAAACACCAGTCAAACTGGCGTGACTATAAAACATTTTCATTGAACTATCTAATGAAGAACGGGTAGTTCCAGGAATTTCGTGTGTGTGTGTGTGTGTGTGTGTGTGTGTGTGTGTGTGTGGCGTATACAAGTAGTTAACATATCTGTGGAATGGAATTCCCAGTGCCGGATTAAACCTTGTGGAGGCCCCTAAGCAGTCGAAATCTCGGAAACAACCCCCCCTCGCAAATTATCTCCTAATACATCAAGATCAAATCAATTCAATATTATTGATCCGTTGTCGCGGGGCCCCTAGGCCGGTGCCTACTCTGCCTATTTGGTAATCCGGCACTGGGAATTCCTGTTGGAGGTCCAAGTTGAGAAGCTCCTACATTTTTATTCGTTTCCACGGCATAATTTCAACCATCTAACTGTAAAGAAAATTTACTATAAGAAACATTCCAGTTGTCGCAGTGCATCGGGATAGCGATACAGGGGATTTAGTCATATCAATAAATGTAATATACATGATAAGTCACATAGTAGCAAATGGTAGACAGTATATATTTTATATGAGAAACGTACGAAGTTTTCACGAATTATTTTTGTTGCATGAAGACCATTAATGTATAGAGAACTAGCGCGAACTATATCAGTTGTTTGGGAAGATATTTGCAGCTCATTCTAAGTCGCTTTCTTTATTAGATTTTGCGTCTGTTGAACGTGCACAATCAATGTCCACATAAAAACGAGAACACATATCTTCCAGCAGTGTATTCTATATTAGTTCTATCTCTGCAACTTTAGAAAACTGATTACTCACATATTTTGTATTTGCAAGTACCATATGCAATATAATATCCATTGTGAAAGATCTTTATATCAGGTGACGGGATTTAATTCGGTAGAATCTTTATACCTAAATCCAAACTTAAGATATGTTCTTAAAACTCAGAACAGACCGGACATGTATTTTGCCAAGATAATTACAGAGTCTGAATTTGAAAAGAAAAAAACAAATTTAAATCTAGAATCCTGAAGGTTCTGATTTAAATTTATCCAATCAAAGTCTAAATTCTAGATCTACCTTTTAGAACTTTTTACCAGGTCCGCATGTTGTGATCTTAACAACGTTCAGTTTTAGCACAATTGAACCCCCTATTTATCAATCAAATGTTTTCTAAATAAAACAAACCTTTCTGCGAAGCCGTGGCAAATCGTCGACCAGAAAGAGCAAAAGATGACGATGTAATCGGATATAGTTCTGTCCCCAGCCCGATGCCCTTAAAGAAAAAATAATAGAAATTTTGTAAAATTTAATCGCTCCTCCTGCATCGGTCCATTGGTTCCAGTACATTTGCCTCCCAATCTCTGCTCTGATTCTTTGACACTGTGTACCGCAGGGGTCTCAAACTCAAACCACCCTGAGGGCCGCATGAGGGCATTTTCGATAGCCCAAGGGCCGCACCACCTGTCTTATCTCTCAAGACAACTTGTTACGCCAATCATTTTGCTGGCCACAGGATACGGCTGGCGGGTCACATGCGTCCCGTGGGCCGCGTGTTTGAAACCCCTGGTGTACCGCATCATTTTTAAAACAAACAAGGAGGGACAATACTAGTCCTTTACACAATTCTATGTCCAAAATACTTAAACTATAAACTAATATAAATACAAAGCAGAAATAGTATTACAGGAACCTTTGTCATGAGTCACGAAGAACGTTTCAGCTGTATCTGGTTAAAGCTGGGCCGAACAACACCTGATTTTGTCAAACATTCATACGTCTTAGAAGTTTGGCTGCAGTGAATTCACCCCTTACTTATTTATGTGCCTCTGTGTCAAAAATAAGTGCTAATAATTTATAATTAGGAAAACGTTTTTAAAAATATGATTACTATTTTTTCGGGGCCATTTTATTGAGCCAAAGGAGAAATTACACCCTTTGCTCCGCGTAAGATTTCGAATCTTTCCGAAAAACTCTTTAGCTAGAAAGTAACTCCCGCCCTTTTTTTACTTTTCTAAACTTATTATATTCCTCTCTGATATTTCATGCCACTGAGAAACTTTGCAATGGAGAGAGAGAGAGAGAGAGAGGGATTAAACATCATATTGTTACTATTCTTTATTAATTTCTTCTCCCTTTTTTAGTTTCTCTTTTTTCTGGGCATGGGGATACTCGGCCAAGCATTTACAATCATGCATTAGTCATAGTGTGTTGCACACACTTGCATTACATGTAAGACATTAAACTTCATGCAGTTGGGATGTAATTTGAAGACTGAGTGCGGCAAATTAAACGTGTCTTGCTCCTTACTACCGTTTTTTTTTTTTTTTAGTAAATTGAAATAAACGACTCATACTAAAGACCTGGAAATGCAGATGTATGATTTTATTGTAATGTGCAATAATACTGTGAATTTATAAGTTAAAAACAAATTTTAAAAATATATCCAAATATGTTGAATGATGTTGCAACTAAAATGAATAAATAATTTTATCTAACATCATTCAAATTTGTCTTTGAATTAGATTATCTAAGAGCGGTCACGAGTTGACCTTGCATTTTTCTGTATCTAGTCAGTGTATCCTGTGCCTAGTCAGTACCAGGCCCCTTCAGAGCATTTGAGAGACACGGGCCACTCCCAGAGTTTGATGCCCCTAGACACTACTTATGTTTAAATTTGGAAGGCCTAAACAAGCCCATATAATTTACTATATAAAGATTTAAAAGACAACTACATATACTACGAAGTATATTTATTATTTTCAGAATTAATGTTGAAATAACGCTTTCTGACGCCCCTTAGGGGTTGAGACACGAGCCAAATATCTCTCCCGCCCCCTTCTGAATGAGCTTGGTTAGTACACAGAATTCTATCCCACAAATATCCCTCTCTGCCTTGTGAACGATATTATAATATGACTTTTGGTTGTGTAGACGATACCAGAAAAGCAGACTTCTACTAAATGAAGGAGAGTTCGACAGATGCTTTTAAAGCATAGAACCCAATAAAGAGGTATTCAATTGAAACTCTCAACAGTTGGGGGTCAAGCGACCTTTTTTTTTGTTTTAAAATGCTTCATATAGTACCTCATCAAATTATATTCATTACCAATCATTTTAGAACTAGACCTGGAAACCGTTATACCTTTTCAACGCGCACGAATTGATAATATTGGCCTGTCATTTCTACTTTCATATCATCCAATGTACAAAAGTAAGAGGTCATTACTATGAACAAAACGATCGAAGGGACGAAAGAAAGAAAATAGAAAAATGAATAAACAAGAACAAATACCAGAAAGTCGAATGAAAGAATTATAGAAGGAAGAAAGAAAGAAAAAATTTACCAGTGAACTTTTCTTTAGGGCGATTGCCTCAGATGTTGCGACCACGAAGGCAGCCAAGACACCAAAACAAGTCATGCAGTTCATCTTCAATACCGAGAGTAACAATTACTGGGATGCAAAGCTGTGAGCGTCTAGTAAAGACGATTTGAAAGTCAGCCTGGCTACGGGGCTTTAAATACGTGCCTTTGGCTGGACTGATACAACAGCAGCAGATAAGTACATTTACTAAAACAAAGGAAATACTGACTGACAGGGTCCTTGACATCAAGAGGTCATGAGGCTTTTGAAGGTCAAGAACCGCATATCTGGATAAATAACCCCGACAGGTCATAAGGCTAACTTGAAGGTCAGGGATCTATTGAATGATAGATCTAGATATGTCAGTCACAATTACAAATGCAGATCGAGGAGACAAGAAAGGTCAAGGGTTCAGCGAATGACGAGGTAGTGCAGAAGGCCAAGTATTGGTGACACAACAATAATTTTGAGGTGAATGGTCTTATCACACGAGGTCATCATCAGATCAATTTAAGTTTGGAGCAATGCACAACAAGGTTTATTAAAGACCTAGCTAAGTACTCAAAATTCCACCCCACACCCCAAATAAAAAATGTTTTGAGGCAATAAATTCAAAGACCAGGTTACAAATAATAGTGACTTCCGTTAGTCAGCAGACCCGT
>JAECUM010071040.1:0-11938 GCA_016617855.1 Megalonaias nervosa | reverse complement strand
ATGTATGTATGTATATATTCTTGAAAATCGTCAGAGCTACTTTACTGGGTGCAAGGAAGGGACGTGCATTGTCTGCTTTTTGCATTTAATACATTATATCACCTCTAAATTACATTCTAAATATGTTTATGTTTATCACTTATTCACAAATAGTGTTATTGCTCTTCACTACATAAATGGTACGCTTTTAAGACCAAAGAATAGAAAGAAAAAGAAAGATCGACATATATCTGTAACAATCAGTGAACTGACCATTACGAGACTCGAGATGGCGTAGATATCTCAGACGCACGCGAGAATCTAGCTGACTACAGCCGAGTATGCTGATTGGTCAACTGTCACATTTAACATAGACACGCCTCCTAGTCACTATTAGTTACGAAAGACATAGGCCGTAAAAATAAAAAAAATCCCACCAATTTACGTATAAGTTTATGTTATATACCAACATATAGGGAAAGCAGAGGTTTGCTTCAGAAAGAAAATCTCGCAGTCGGACTGAGACACTCGCTAACTAGAAATATCAAGTTACTTTGGCTTTTTATGCATCGTTGGCAATACATTCTCCAACCTCTTAAGTACATAATAGTGACATTAACATTAATGCAATTGTAGAAAAGTGACAATATGCTGATCCGAATAGATTACAGTATATTTCTGACAAGAATATTTGGATATTTCGGGCGAACAAAACGTATGATTGTTTTCAGTAAATGACTCCGTCGACATAGATTTGAGGTATGTTTTTGTTTCTAAAAATAGCCGAGATGATCAGAATGAAGTTATATCGTCCTGAGGGAAGTAGAATAAAGCTCTTTGCTCAAGGACAACCATGAGTCTATCCTGGCTGAACCAATAAGGTATAATTGAACCCACACTCTTTTGATTACGACTCAAATGCCTTAACCACCGAACCACTGCAGCTCTGTATTTTCGGTAATGCAGACTTGTTTGTGCTTTTACGTAAGATCTCGTGGGTGCTTAATGATTATAGCTATTACGCCTTTGCAAGTCATTTTTCTCATTATAAAACCTACTCTTTGTCAACTGCTTTGCTTGTCTTCTATTCACCCACACATGTAAAATATTTATGAAATTGCAAATTCATGCTTTGGGCTACTGAATAAAGTAAGGTCAGCACGTAAATTATTAGAATAAGAGAAGGTAACACCAGAATGTCAGATAGTGGCATTTTTGCAGTGCACTTAAACTCAATATTTGTGACTGCGGGGGTGAATAAAGTTTTGCTGCGGTAGAAAACTAGAACGGATTTCAGAAAAAGCGGAATGCAACATGGGGGAACAATTGCATACTAAAATTCGTAGGAAAATTTACATAAAAGTTAATGTATTAGAAACAATGAGAGCGACATGAGTCTTTTCCTGGTTAAAAAATGTAACTTGGCAATGAAACTATTTCATTGTTATCATGGACTCTTGTTTCAAACGTTACAGTGGTATGTTTTTGTCTGCATAAAGAGGAGGGCGTATGCGAGGGGGAGGATAGAGAGACTGTACGTAGGAATGTGCTATATGTCTTTGGATTCCTGGTATTTTTTTTGGGGGGGGGGAGGGTGTACTACAATACAATTGATTAGCATATATTCCGAATGAATACAGATAAGCGATAAACATGCCAATCTGGTACATAACTTTTCTATATCTAAAATGCAATATTGTGTCTGTCATAAACAATGTAAATAAAAAGTGTTACGTGTCTAGGCTTGTATAAAAAGTAACAAGAAATCAGTGAAGACAACAAGCTTTGTAAAATTTAATAAATAATTTATTTCCCTAGAAAATAAGGTAAAAATGAGAAAAAGAACTTACGGTTTACGAATCAAATCCAAAAATTAATCCAAGAATTAAAAAATAAAAATCCTATCAATGAAAAGTCCTAAATGAATCTGTGTTCGAGTCCTGATGAAATCAAAATGGAGGGCGATGACGTATGTCGTGACCTTCAAAGTGTTGCCGTGTCAACAGTTCCTTGTTGAATCACAGAAAAATAATATTCCCGTTTGGAATTCTAAATAAATTTTGATAAATTTCCTCCTCCAAGAATTTCAGTATGAGCACTATTATTTTCCAGGGAAAGAATCAATAATTCCATAAAATAAAAATTCAACTCAAACTGGTCACAACAAGACACCTTTAAGTGTCGAAGATTTTTACCCCAACTGGCTAGTTCCTCTGAAGAAAACGGTTATACAGTAAGTTAAGACGCAAAACAGATTCCCATATGAAGATCACGTGGTCACCTTCTAGAACAACATAGAATATTTTTTACATGCTAAATATCACGTACTCTAGGTATGGCCTTGATTCCACTGAATGAATCTTACTCTTAGAATGAATAAAAAAAGAAATTACATATACATAACAAAAGCAACAACAACCCACCACCGCCACTACGATAGTCCCTCACTTTTAAGGATCCATTCTGTAATGTAGCCTCATAAGATAAGTCACCCACCTCACACTCCGCCTCTTTGTTGTAGACAAAAAATAATAAAAACAAAATCTACTACTTTGGTGCACAATAAGAAGGTTTCCCTTAAGAAACTGACACCGTAAGTAATGGGAACTACTGTAAAGGACATGTTTTTTTTCCATACCGTGATTCTTCCGTAAACAACAGAGTTGGTCCGAACGGCAGCTGATTTCAACTATCGGCACACATTCAAGGAATGATCTGAACGATCGACCGAGAAGTTGCGAATGCATATAACCTCAGAAAGTCTTGCTATACCGCAAGACCCCAAAACCAGACCAAACATGATATGCAGTCTGCTTATCTGAATTCCTATGTTCATACGCCTCTTTCTCCCAACTGCATGGATTATCTCCATTTGCTACCGCAGTATGGCCGGCAGATGGGGATATATGCTACTCGTTAATCGAGGCAGCCTCGATCTTTTCAGTTGAAACAACCTCGACTGTGTCGCAGAGGCAATGTGTTTTAATTTCGTTCGTGTGAACGAACCAATCACGTATCAGAATACTACATCACTCTGAAACCTAACGTACTGAGTCATAAAAAAATAGATTAAATAATAATTTACTCCTTAGACTGAATATAATTAATTGATGTGTTATTTCGTTCCATGAAAGATTGTATGCTGCGCACTACTTTTTTCCATAAAAATGTTGTGCAGTGTTTTGTTGGGGTTTCTTTTTTGTCTTCCATCCCAGACAGGGAAATCAATCAGCCTTATACGAGGAATTTTCTGGCTTTACTTACGATTTCTAGTTGTCTTGCTGAACCCGACTCTCGCGGGCCTCTGTAAGATCTCCGTAATATGAGGCAGAGTTCTCACGCAGCCACGAAAACCTCTGACTAAACGAGATTAGAACAGCGCTGTTCCCCATGTGCCTACGCATTTTGCGACAGAAGATCTGGCTCTATCATGTTCACATCCGGACATTATGGATACGACTTGTATAAGGTTCGCCTTTGTAAAACGTTGTACTGATATAGGGGTGGTGATCTAGGAATATTTTAACTCTGTACCAGTTCTACCCATAATGCTACAAGATTAACAATGGTAAGCACTACTCGTTTTTTAGATCACATGTTGGATAAGTCAATGAAGATGTGTTTGGGATTTTTTAAGTGTTATCATATATATATATATATATATATATATATATATATATATATATATATATATATATATATATATATATATATATATACAAACACAATTTACAGACAACTCAATTAATGGGAAACCTGTACAGATAGGACGGAATTCTTACGTCCGTTAAAAATCCATTACAGAAAATTTCTAACGATCGGTTACCCGGGCACCCGACAAAGGGAAATAGTATTACATGTGTACAAACCCGAAGTTCAGTCCACATATTTTTTTGACACAGTATCTTATAAATATCACTATCTAATGTCATCTGGTACAAAGTCCAAGAATTCATCCTCATTGCCTGATAAAGTTCTGAAATCCTCCATAGTTGTCCAGTAAATCTTGGTGGTGTAGTCAGCATAAATATCATCTGGCTCCATTTCCTTGGCCTTACTGTCATAAGCGGATGCTTATTTAAAGTCTGAACTTGAGCTTTGTAAGTAACACTACAATCATAGAATTTGTAAAATCTATTAAAGGTTTCAATCTGAACACGTCATTTGTGCGGAAAGATGAAATAACCACCCTCTATTACTTGCCACTGTACCACAGTCACGGCGCAATCAAAGAGTTCTCGCGTGGAAAAACAAGCTATAGGTTTAAGGTCCATTATTTACAGGAAAAGACACACCTCTGCTTGGTACTGAAAAAGTATATGTACTTAAGGCTCAATCACAAGGGTTGTCAACTTGAAAACAATGTGAGTGCTTCCTTAATAAGCACTGGCAAAACCTTGTATGCCGTTACGATAAACAATAAATCTGGAAAACTCCGACCCAACTTAGTAAAGATGCCAATTGGTATCCGGGTACTCAGGGACCCACCTATTGATAATAACCTAGGTTATAAAATGTGCCATAGGGTACCCGTGTATCAGATATTTTCCTCACGAACTCGAGAAGAGCTCGTTTCACACCATCTGATTTATTGGTGGATGTTTCCGTCCCATCTGGCTTAAAGACTAACTGGCAAGTATTGATGGAAAAGCTTAGACAGTCCACAAGTCCACAATCAGTGTCGTCTTCTTCACTATCCTTTTCCTTTCCTCCTCACTTTTCTCTTTCATACTCTTGCATAATGTAGTTTTTGGTGCGCAGTTAGTCCTCTTGATTGTTGACCCTTTTGATCTTTTTATTCTAATAATGAGATGTTTGGGTCCGTTTATCAATTCAATGTTAGGAAAATCACTAAGTGTCATACCCAATAGATCCTCTCTTGCTGCATATCTGTGAATCATGAATTTTCGAATCTCCTCTGTTGTTGAATCTAACATCATCTCTTGCTGCACCTCTGGATTCTCCTTGTGATATACATTTCTTAGAACGGGGTCAAAACTTAATGACATTCCCTTTCTTCGATGTATAAGACCAAATGTTCTTACAATATGGTCCAACTGGCTTTTTCCCCCATGTACCTATCTGATATTCTGGATGCTATCTCTTTGTCTTTTGTCTCATCTTGCTTAATCTTCGAAGCATCCTCGCCTGAGAGGACTGACTGGAGTACTGTATTCACTTGTCTCTGCTCGTCTACTGTGGACAACTTTATCATTTCATTGCTTAGTGTGGCCCTCGGTCAAATACATTTCTTTGCGTCTCTGTGGTCAATCTCTCGAGCAGTGTCTAATCCAAAGCTGACAATACTATCATTGTTGGAGGTGCTGAATAGAGCATGTTTCATTCGTCTGTGAAAGTGATTTAATTTGTAATGTTCTGTCAAAAGCCGTGAGCAAAATCCAGCATAACTGGAAGCTCCATTTAAGAATGAGAATGGAAGTGAAGACTTCACACTGGCCAGAAGTAAGTTGTATCCATATTTTCCTCCTAGTCTTTCAGCAACGGCGAGGGCTACAATTTCATCACAATGCCTCATTATATCAGTATGCATGGAAATGTTTTATGCTCAGTGGATGTTTTCTTAATGAATTCTTTCAACATTTATCCCCATCTCACTTCAGGCTGGCTGACAGATAACTCCTGATCACACAATTTTTTCTCAGCTCCTCTGCATGTGAATGTGGTAGCGAGTCGATGAACGTGACGAGAACAGAAATATACAAAGCTGCTGATAATCGCCAAACAATTCGCGTGTCTGTCTCGATGTTCTCAAAAGTTACTAATTTACTGCAGTCTCTTTCAACATCATCATCTCTCATATATTTCATTATATGAATGAGACCTGATGTTTCATAGGCTGCTATTAAATTCATGATTTTGGACTTTCTCAAGTGCAGTACTGGAAATTCTGGAAGAAATATTGCATACTTTTTGTTCCCATCTATAAGCTTAAAAAGATTTCTTGCAATCTTGTAGTCATTTTCATTTGCTTCACTCTTTTCAGCATTCTCCAAAAAATTCATCGTGAACCACTTTCAATATGGCTATATCGTCATCTTTACCATTGAAAGGTGGAGGATAACGGCATAATAGTGGCGGTGATGGTGTGTTGTTTAGATCTTGATACTCGAATTGCTACTATCAGTACCGCAAACCATAGTTTCATCTTTGTTTGTCATAAATGGTATCTGTAATTTTCAAGAGGGGCCTGAACGTCTTGGAGAATATCTTTATCAGCATCAACTTTTATCGTAATATTTGAATATTCTTCCTCCTCCTCTTCCTCTTCTTCTCCTTCTAATCTTTCGTTCATTTTATCTTCATAAATTGGTTGTATATCTCCTCATCTATATCACTGATATCAATATATGCTGTCACGTGTAGGCTCGTACAAAAGTAACAAAAGAAGAGAGTGAAGCCAACAAGCTTTGTAAATTTTAACAAAATAATTTATTTCCCTAGAAAACAATGTAAAAATAGGAAATAGGACTTACGGTTTGTGAATATAATCCAAAAATTAATCCTGAAGTTGAAAAAATATAGGTCTTATCACTAAACAGTTCTAATTGAATCCAGGTTCGAATCTCGACGAAATTCCAATATGGAAGGCGATGACGTCAGACGAGGTCGTTGTACAAATGGCAACAATTCCGCGTTGAATCACAATTTATAATGTTCCCGTTTAGAATTCCAGAATAAATTTCCACTGAATGTCTTTGTATTTTATAAAAGAAGAAGCACTTGTATAGTTTTCTAGAGAATAAATTATTAAATCCCCCCAAAAATAGATGAACTTCAAAACAAACTGGCTTCAGCAATAAAACACTTTGAGGTCTGAGGTGTAAAAATTACGACTGATCAATCTACTAGCAAAATGGCTGTTTTAAGATTCGATTTTAGATCACATGGTGGCTCACGTGACCACTAATTTGAACAGCGCAATAAAAAAATGCCATTTAATGGCAACAAATCACAAGATACATTTGGATCATACTAGATGTTTTTCCTATCCTAGACTGTATCCCCATTACCGTCAGCTGATGTAATGGAGGAAATGGCTCCATTAATGCCCTCTATATCTTCACTGGAGATGTCTAGGGAGAAGTTTTCGTTTCTGTCATTATTACTAACAGTATCCATTTTCTCCACATCTTGAATGGCCAAGGATGAAAAGCTTTTGTCTAGATCCACGTTTTCTTGCTAAAATTCCGAATTTACCATCGAAGCCACATTGTTTAGAATTTCTGTGAATGACTGTAATGACGTAAGTCTTGTTCAGATGTATTTCAGGCCCCCATGTGGCTTGCTGCTGAAAACATTCAAAAGCACACTCTTCGTCTGAGGTCATCTTTAGGAGAACCCATTCTAGGTCTTTTTTCAGTTGTGGTACGTCCTTGAATGCATGGTCTCCTTTTTCTTCACACAGTGGAAGATGCCATGTTAATACGTTGTTTGAATCCTTTGGAATGCCTTTGATTGTGATGGGCATAGTTGATTCATTCTCCTTTCACTAGGTTGTGGGTCTGTTTTCATGGTGAGCTGGACATGATTGTCCATGAAAAATACCAGATGGCAGACTCTGAGAAAAACCAAATGTCCAGAAGATGAGACGTCACTTGCTTTGACAAAGTATAGTGGATATGGTTTCAGATATGTTTTAAAGTGACAAAGTTCTGGAACTGCTGCTTTCTTGAGACGTCTGTCTCCATTTCGCAGACTGGCTTATATTGGCAGCTGATGTGATGGAAAAAACAGATGTGATGTTATAGTAGTTGATGAGCAGCTCATTTGTGATAATATCTTGTATGAGACCACAGTAACTTCTGTTAAGTATTTCAGCGATGAATCAAAATGGCGATATAAAGAGGACAGTTTTGACGTGTGGAAATCATCTGACGATCGACGCCTGAGGCTTTGTTCAGTAGTATTTGTTCTAATAAACACTGGAATGGTAAAGAAACGTGCAAGCGCCATTCTCTCATTATTTTAAAGTGGTTCACATCTAAGGGGTCCGCAAGCCAATGTTTCTCCTCTTTAAAACATTGAAAGCAAAAGGAGTCAAGAATTCTGCATTCCTATGGGAGATCTTGGTCATCCAGACACGATGAAAGGGACACGTAACAGGGTCGGAGTATTCCAGATTTCATATGACTTCTTGCAAGAAAACGCTCACCAGGCAGAAGGCAGCCTTTGGGAAAGAAGAGAATGACGGGCACATATACAATGTGACTTTTCTTCAGAGATGCACGAAATATCAGTGGGATATCATCATATGTTTCAACATTATGTTGCAATTCCTGCTTTATGTGCACACACATTTGTGCACTAAAACCTAATATTTTGAAACTGAAGAGCATGTATGTCTCTAAAAGCATTTTCTGTGTCGGTTTCTATTTTCTCCGGTCAATGAATACTTTCCAGATGGATAGTAATTCCACTTATTGCATCAGTAGCAAACTTCCGAGTTACATTCCACTGACAGACCTTCAAGCACAACTGATTGAGTTCTTGTCCCTTTTCTGCCAACTCGTTATATAATCAAAAAATTCCCATTTACTTTCCTGCTCATATTCATAGTTTGACACTTCTTTCTTACAAAAGGTACTATAGTGCCAATGAAACAGTCGAATGTTATTCCATTCGCTGTCGGTGAACTGTGTTTTATAATCAATAATTAAAGATGTAATCTTCAGCCCCTCAAGTTGTAGCATTTTAATTGTTTCTTCATACGGACCCAAACTTAAAATTTCAACAGCCGCTAGTTGTTGATAAAGGTTCCATTTTGATTTGTTCGATTTGTTTGAAGATATAGACTGTGTTTGTTGTTCTAAGAGTTCACATACCACTTTGCAAACCTAGAAGTTATCATAGTGATGAAACATATCGAAAGAAAGATGACAACGAAACCAATTTCTTTTCTTCTCTCTGGATTATCCCTGTATCATGTCTCTGTAATTCTTGTAAAATATTTTCTTTCTTCACAATTTTTATCCTGCCATGAATTGAATGGTTCGATTTAAGGAGCTTAACAAGATCATCTATGGCTATGGAAGTTCCATCTTCGATTTTGTTGAAAGATAGAGACCCCAGTGACGGTATACAGATGGAAACCAGTTGAAGAATGAAACTATTTAACTATCTGAAGTCAATAATTCAGTCAAACTAGATATTTGCTTAAAATATAAAGTTAGAATTTTAGTACTAGATTTTATATATTGGAAGATAAAACACTACAATTATGACTGATCAAGGAGATGAGAGATGAACAGAAATATAAACTACAAACACATATGACCATTATGTCAATTGCTTCAACTTGTTGCCTGAATGCTGTTTACACAAGGCTAGTGTCAGTTATGATCCATGTTCATTTACAAACATATACGCTAATTACCATAGTCTCTATCTATGTTACTTCAAATGTACATTGAGCAATAAAGTACTACTATCTAATGATACACGTCCAATATACCTACATAGGCAATATCATGCCTTAAGTACTTCTTGCTGCAATTAGACAAACAAATGACCAAAATGACGATTGAAGCGACATGAACTCTGGGTTTCTTGATTTGTGGATTTTGGAGAGAGCAGTTATTGAACTTAACTTATTGTTATTAAACTTAAACTGAATTGATACTATAAGCAGTTGGAAATTATTGTGGTATAAAGCTATTATATTTCAAACTAAGTGATATTACAAAATACTGAATACAAATAATATAGAATTCTTACCATTTCTTCCTCCTGGAATTCTTGATTATATTACATTCTCCATATCTTCAATTAAAAAACTGTAAGTATTCTTGTAAAAAGTCACAAAACTATTTAGACAATGTAATTGAAGTGCTTGTCAATCAAACACATCACAATAATAGTCAGCTAATCTTATTTTGGTACGGAATATAGACCTACAATCTATTATGCCCAATACAATATAGAAATCCCATATTCAAAGCTAGCTTTCAAACCCAGGGAACTGAAATAGGGGCATTATAACTGGACAGTTATCTAGGAGTCTAAAAGCAATAATATTTGACATGAGTGAAATTCACACTTGCTGATAACAAGGTGATGACAGATAAAGCAAACACTGGCAGGCAAGCATCAGAATCTAGAGATATTTAGACCTGGGGCCTGTCTTAGGAGTACTAAAGATTTGACTGTGTTTTGACCCTCTGATGTCAATCAGATTGGAAATTATAAATTGATAAATTAAATGACTAAGTTCTCTGCATTTTTTTTTTTTTTTTTTTACATCCTTGACGCTTTTGTTTTTTCAATTCGTAGTGCGGTAAAAACAAAAGGGAATGTGTATGAATACTATAGGTCTGAATATTTAATATGTGAGTACTCACCCCATTCCTACTCTCTTCCCACCGCACCGTTTCGGCCAATCTGATTAAAATCAGATCTCCACTGTTATACATGATTATACACGTAGGACAGCGGAGATCTGATTTTAATCAGATTACGTTTCGGCCATGACAGAACGGGGGACTGGATCTGTCACGGACACACGACTCCTGATTCTTTTGCAAATAATTACAGAGCAGTTTCAAAACGTCATAGCACTATGCAGTAGCGGATCAAGAAATATCATTGGGGTGGGGGTGAGGTTATTTGGGGGTGGGACGTAATGTCATAATCAAGTAGGCGAGATGTCTGTTGGACTGAACCCCAGGCAGGAGCCCTGAGGGCGGAAACCCCTGATGCTGCTGCATTTTAAGTATTTATAGAGCAAAATTTTGATGATCTAACTGTAAGTGAAATTTACTCCCGGAAACGTTTCGGTTGTTTCCTGTTAATTTTCCTCCTCCCCCCCCCCCTGCTGCGGGACCAAATGTTTGGTTCTTGTTTTCGGTAGTTTCGAGTTTTTCGAGGTCTAAGACACCAGAGTCGGTTACACGAATGACTTATTCGTGTTATACCGAGTATTCGATTGATTGATCTTTGAGTTATCTATGTTTTACTGTATTAATTGTGTCCATGCTTAAAGACTCGTCAATTCCGTTCAGTTGGTTAAAACGTCAAAAAACTAAGTTCAAGCCTTTGGACATCTCAGAAGAACCGAAAACATTAAAAACTATCCGAAGGTTTTAGATGTTGGTCAATTGTACAAAATGCCAAAACAATGTAATACTGCTGAGCTGCGATGTGAGTTAGAGATACAAGTATGATCCTATCAGAATAGAAGGGCAAAATGTGACGAATCCAATTTTATACCCTAGTCTCTATACGTATTGGTCCCGAAACAGCAGAATCAAAATCAATTCGCACTTTATTAAACCTATAGGAAAAGAAATATGAAAGGGGAGAATATCACATAACATCGTGTATCATTTTATCACTATTCTTAACAACATTTTTGGTTATAATGATGATAACCATTCAATCCCCCATCAAGCAGACGTGTATGTAATTGAGACAGGTGAATAAGAACACAAAGCTTTCGTGTTTTACGATCATGCTTATATTTCCAAAAGGTGTTTCATGGTAAAACATTATAAAAACATATTTTCTTCAGAAAATCATGAATAGGCTAATTGAACTGCTGATATAATTCTCAATAATACTGAAGAAAGACGAGATCGATATAATGTGTAGGTATTTTTCTTCAGAGTATTAATCCCGTAAATTTCATTGAGTTGCTGTATTGTGTGGACTATCCGCAGCTTATTAGATGCTTCCCGACAAGGTCATTAGCAGACGAAATTCTGCCTATTTTACCTGGACGATGGACAACCTAGCAGTTTCTCCTACATGCGATCACCAAAATTTACCATTTTTAACAAGGCACACTGAAGCAAAGTCAACTTATAAATCATAAATGTAGATACTAAGAGAAAGCTTGATTTGCGTTCTGTTTATTTATGTAATTTTCGTGAAAGTATCTTGAGATGCAATGAATTTATTTCAACTTCCACCCACCATATAAAGTCAACCGTAAATCTGCCAG
>JAECUM010071039.1:0-18579 GCA_016617855.1 Megalonaias nervosa | reverse complement strand
TATATATATATATATATATATATATATATATATATATATATATATATATATATATAACCCTATTATGGTTGTGGTAATATAGGTACGTTAAATCGATATAAAATGCTCCAATTTCATGTGTAAACTAAAATAATGCAAAATATAAACATTGTGTGCAGCCTTAAATAGTTCTTGTTTACCGTAAATAAGGACGGTATAATGGCATGGTTAGTTTTCAAGAGGTTAAACAGTAAACGCATTAATATACGCTGTCTAGTATTTAAACTCTTCTTCATAATGAAGGCAATAAACTGACGTCTTCAGGACCAGATATTTACGTATTACTATACGCAAACAAGACAGGCAAGAAACTGACGTTTCAGGACCAGATATTTACGTATTACTATACGCAACCAAGACAGGATAACCTTTCCGTTTGATCTTTTATTAGAAAACCTCGTTTCAAGGGATTGTATGTGATAAAATTGAATGAAAATGTACTCGGGTTTCGTTGCCGCTTTCCCAGAGAGTGGTTGATTGTTAGCCGTAAGTATTTGAAAACACAGAGTGGTTTACTCATTGGTACACGCGCAAAGTGTCTAAAATGTGAAACCTAATTACCACTAGTAATATGGCTTTGTATTTTCTCCACACACATATTTTAAAGAGTAAATTTTCGTTTTCGTGTCACAACAGGCTGGTTTTTGGCGGAGGTTCTCCACTTTAACGACGACTTCCTGAGCAAACAAAATGCCTGCAAGGCAAAATATATTACAACGGGTTCTGCGGAATCAAACCAGTCATTGATCTTGTAACGAAAAATGCATGCAACCATAACCTTTAGGAGCAATCTTCAGCTATTGAGATAGGTGAAATATTAAATTGTATTCTTTCTTGCGTATTATGTGATAGAGTTATTTGATATATGTGATGTTTCAGAACTGATTATAAATTTTTCAAAAACCAGATTTACGTCACAAAACGTCATGCGCGAAGATAGGGTATAGTCTGTTTCATGTTAGCCATTATTATAACTCAACAGACGAATTGAATCTATTACATGCAATAAAGGAGCAGTTGGTTGGTTGGTTGGTTAGTTGAATTTTTACGGCGCACCAGCACTATGAGGCTATTTAGCGCCATACAAAAGGTTATATCTTTCATCATTTAAAAGTGGTAAAAGGTTTCGTATCGACCAGTGATACGAAACCAAACAGTTGAAGGTAAAACGATAAAATGGTAACGGTGATAAATAAATAAAGTTTCCCGATCAACGAACGGGGAGTGCAAATGATGTATGACAACGAACACAGATGAAAGGTAATTAAAATCTAACGACGGTATATATAGCACATAAAACTGTTCAAGGTGATAGCATACAAGCTATAGCTTATGATAAATATTTACTTCCTTCAGGAAGTCTATAATATAAGAAACGCTAACTGTATCAAAGAGCTCCCTAATGTCATGCACATTGTAATAATGATTACGCGTAGGTTGGAGGTCGAAACACTCCAACATAAAGTGCTTAACGGTGAATGGTTCATTGCAAGATACGCACTCTGGTGGGTCTTCTCCTTTTAGTATGTAGGAGTGGGTTAAATAAGTATGACCAATTCGAATTCTTGCAATGACTACCTCCTCCCTACGGACGGCTCTGTAGGAAGGAGTCCATTCTCCTAGGGTTGGCTTGATGGCATGAAGTTTGTTATTCACGGCATCATTCCATGATGCCTGCCATTTCTGACGTAACATTCTTTGATACTACGTTTAAAATCAGTATACGGTGTTTTAAAATCAGATGGTTCCAGTGATAGGGCCATTTTAGCAGCGCGGTCTGCTTTGTCATTACCTTTAATTCCAATATGGCTGGGTAACCAACAGTATACTATATTGTGGGAAGTACTCAGCTCAGTATGTTTGAGGAGAATATTGGCTAATAATGGATTCTCCAGTTTTGTATTTTGTAGTGACTGAAGTACTGATAGTGAATCGGAGAAAATGATGCTATTTAAAATACGCTTGCTTTCAATATATTGCAATGCAAGGTCTATTGCTCTGATTTCGGCTGAGAAACTTGATGTACCATTTGGCAAGCGAACTTTTGTTGTGTGTTTTCCACTAACGAAGGCTGCAGCAGCCTTTTCCTCATCATTTGATCCATCAGCATATATTCTTGTATAATTTTCAAATTGTGTGAGGAGTTCATGGTAACAGGAGTGGAAGATAGAAGGGTTTGTCTCCGATTTTTTTCCATTGTGTAAAGTGAAAAGTACTTTTGGTTGTTGAAGTAGCCAGGGAGGTGTTTTGGAGACGGACGTTTTCTGAATTTTTGAAAGATCAATTTTGGTACTGTCAAGGCATGGTAATATCCTAATGCCAAAGGTAGGTATGACGTTTGGTTTATTGTCATATAAGGTTTTATATTTGGGTTCAAAAACAGCCGAAAAAGCAGGGTTCAGAGGGTTTGAGCTTAATTTGAGAGCACACTGTGCGGAAAGCATTTCTCTATGTTGTGATAAAGGGGGTTCGTTCGCTTCAACGAGTAGGCCTTCACACGGGGATGTCTTAAATGCTCCCAGAGCAAGTCTTATTCCCTGATGATGAATTGGGTCAAGAATCTTCAAATAGGACTTCCTAGCTGAACCATAGACAACGCAACCATAGTCTAGTTTCGAGCGAATAAATGTTCTGTATAAACTGAGTATGACTTTCCTATCAGCACCCCAGTCAGTGTGCGCTACTACTTTAAGTAAATCTAGAGACTTCAAGCATTTAGCTTTCAAATTCTTCAGGTGTGGAATAAAAGTCAGTTTTCTGTCGAAGATAATGCCTAAAAATTTTGCTTCCTCAACAACTGGAATAGGTGTTCCGTCCAGCGTGAGTTTAGGTCCATCGTGATGTCTTCGAAACTGACAGAAATGAATACATACAGTTTTTGATTTCTAGAATTTGAAACCGTTAGTATTGGCCCAATTTAGAATCTTGTTGATATTTTGCTGTAATTGTCTTTCAATTGTATGCATGTGCTTGGATCGGTAACATATTAAAAATCATCAACATATAGGGAGCAATCCACACCGGGAGTAAGACACTTGGTGATGCTATTAATTTTTATGTTGAAAAGCGTCACGGATAAGATACTGCCCTGGGGCACACCCATCTCTTGATCGTGCATATCAGAGAGGGTGGAGCCCACTCGTACCTTGAATTCCCTGTCTGAGAGAAAGTTTGATATGAACGAGGGCAGTCGGCCTTTTAGACCCAGATCGTGTAGGTCATTTAGTATTCCGTACTTCCACGTTGTGTCATAGGCCTTTTCCAGATCAAAGAAAACTGCTACTAAGTGTTCTTTCTTGATGAAAGCGTCTCGAATAAATGTTTCCAGTCGAACCAGATGATCATTGGTACTACGACCATAACGAAAGCCACTTTGGAAAGGAGATATTAAATTGTTGGTTTCCAAATACCATGCAAGCCGAGAATTGATCATTCGTTCCATTGTTTTGCATACGCAGCTAGTTAATGATATAGGTCTATAGTTGGTAGGATCTGCGCTATCTTTGCCTGGTTTGGGGATTGGTATTACTGCTGCTTCTTTCCAAATTTTTGGTGCATTACCAGTAATCCATAAATCATTGAAGATTTCGAGAAGAACTGTTAAGAATGGTTCTGGAAGGTGTTTCAAAAACTGGTAATGTATATCGTCAGGCCCAGCAGATGTATCATGGGCCTTATTCAAAGATTCCATAAGCTCCGACAATGAAAACGGTTGGTTATAACTCTCTGAGTTATTCGATGTGAATTTCAACCGTGTTTTTTCTTTTTGAGCTTTTAATCTTCGGAAAGCTTCGGAATAATTAGACGATGAGGAATGTTTGGAGAAACAATCAGCAAGTACATTAGCTATTTCATGTTTGGTATTGAAATTGTTGTTATTTATCTTCACATGTCTTAATGAATTGTATTTTCCCTTTCCATTTATTTTGCGGATCGTGTCCCAAACTTTCTTTATTGAGGAACGAGACTTTAAAGTTGAAACATATTTTTTCCATGATGCTCGTTTACTTTCTTTAATTATGCGGCGAGCTATGGCCCGAACAATACGGTACTGAGTTAAGTTTTCGGGCGTTGGACGATTATTAAATTTTTTCAGTGCTTCTCGGCGTTGTCTAATGGCTTCTTTACATTCTTTAGTGAACCACGATTTTTGGGTTCTTTTACAATTCGGCGAGGACTTAGGAATAGATTCTTCTGCAATCTCAATTAAGACGGATGTAAATTGTCGAATAGGATCAATATCGTTTAGGACGGCATTCCTATTAAGTCTAGCTGTACAAAGTGTTTCAAGCTTGGTCCAGTCAGCTTTCTTTAAATTCCACTGTGGAATCGTGTCATCAATTGTAACGTTGGTGTTCTTAAGAGAGATTGGAAAGTGATCACTGCTGTGAAGGTCATCAGCTACCTTCCAATTATAATCCAAAAGTAGTGAAGGAGAACAAATTGTCAAGTCGATACATGTGTATGTACCAGTTCCTGGGTGCAAGTATGTCGGAGATTTGGTATTAAATAGACACAAGTCGTGTCTAGTAATAAAATCTTCAACCTTTTTGCCCCTGTCGCTTATGTAATTTGATCCCCATAAAATATTATGGGCATTAAAATCACCGAGGAAAACAAATGGTGCAGGAAGTTGTTGAACAAGCGTGTCTAATTCGTTTGGTAATAAGTTGGTGTTTGGTGGTATGTAAATAGAACAAAATGTAATCACTCGATGTAGAGTGACACAGCAATGGCTTGCAAATTTGTGTTTAAAGGGATGACGCTATGTGGGGCTCTACTGTTCACAGCAATAGAAACCCCTCCCGAGGCCCTGTCAACGTTCTGTAAGTAGGTGTTAAACAGAGAGTAGTTTTTAAGTGTGATGTTGTCCGTATCTTTTAAAAAGGTTTCCTGAAGGCATAGTATTGCAGGATCATATTCGTTTAAAAGGAGGATAATATCATTGTAATTGGCTTTAAGTCCTCGACAATTCCATTGTATGATCGTGTTCTTCATTATAAGTTTAGAGTGGAGGTTTTGGAGCTAGGTTAGACTTTTCGCGGAGAGAATCTATATGGTTATTTCTACGGAGGAAGTACGGGGATGATTTTTTTGTTAGGTCTGGAGCTACTTTGAGAACAAGGAGCGGTATCTACTGCATCCATGCTCTCAATGTCCCCAAACCTGTTATAGAGTTTCATGGGGTCTTCTGACCCCTTTTGCTGCCTATTTCCTTGTGATCTGTTTCTGGTCTTTGGTGATTTCGGTGGTTGAGTATTATTGAATGTTGTTTGGGTAGATGCCGTGGTTTTTTGTGCTTGGTAATGGGGGGTGTTAGTGCTTGATGTTGACTCGGGTGCATCTGTCTACGTTTGAGCGTCCTTCGTTGCCTTGGGATTGTTCTTCACTACAGTGGAAAAGGATAGGCCAGGAAGAGATGTTTTTGCCTGTACAAGCTTTCTGGCCTCTGGATAGGGAATGTTGGATGTGTATTTAACCCTCTGTATTTCCTTCTCCTGTTTCCAGGTATCACAATCCTTGGAACTGGCGTGGTGATCCTTTCCACAGTTGACACAATGCGGAGTGGCTCTATACTCAGATTCCTGGTGAGAATGATCTCCGCATCGGCCACATATTTGGCTTTTTGATTATCGGTCTTCATGATGACCATATTTCTGACACTTATAACATCGAAGTGGATTTGGTATGTACACATCAACCTTCACTTGCAGAAAGCCAACTTTGACCACTCTGGGTACTGTTGGCTCGTTGAAGGTGAGTATAATGGTGTTGGTGTCCTGCAGGTTGTTATTACGTTTAATACGTATTCTACGGACTGCAGTGACACCTTTGTTTTTCATCCCTTCAATGATATCCGTGTCGCTGACTCCAGCCAAATCACGACAGCGAATCACGCCTTTGGACGAATTGAGTGTTGTGTGGGCGAACAAGGTCACTGGAATATCGAAAAAGGTTCTCATTTTCTTGAGGTTTTCTGTTTGACCTCGTCGCTCACACTCGACAAGTAGGCAGCCCAATTTTAACTTTTTAACACCTTTTGGTGTACCAATCAGTCCCATAATTGTTTTCTCGATCACAAACGGAGAGAGTACATTAGGTGGTTTTGTGGCATCTTTAGACTGTATAACCATGAAGCGTGGAAATGAATCCACACCACATGGTTCGTCATCTGAGTCAGATCCAGTTTTGGTACGCTTGAGTTGATTTTTTTTTGAAATATCCATGTTGGTGGATTTAAAATTCAGCACCCGTGCTCCCCGCCCACCAAGGAGCCCAACAAGGGGACACTTTTCAAGTGCCAGGGATACACAGATGTTATACTCAGTAGGTAAATTCATCTCCTGATTCATCCCACAAGACATACTCAGTCGGTAAAATTACCTCCCAATTGACCCGTTGAGCCACCGCCTTCTAGGAAGTCTTCTAAGACTTGGAAAAGGGAAAGTTAAAGGGATAGAATGTAGGGGCAACGGTGGTATCAAGAGAGGTACAACGAGAAGGATAAAGAAAGTGAGCGAGTAAATAAAGACCTCCTAGGGCTCGGCGTGACCAGCCGATTTGTCGAGACCGGGCCCATCCCGACCACCCGTCTAGAAGAAGTAGAGGCCAAAGTAGTGTATTGCATCGGAAAGCCTCTGCTCAACTACCAGGATCCTTTCCTGCTCCGACACGGGTCGCAACCCACGGCAAACAGGTTGCCTCTACTTAGTCGCCTCTTACGACACGTAGCGAGGCACGGCGGGCCAATTCTACAACCCCGGACCCGCATGGGGAATATGGAGATTGAAATGGAATCCCAGTATATGTTTGGGAAGCAATATAAATATATAAACCTTATTCGTTTTCACTCTTTTGTACTTACTTTAAGATCCTAGAGTCGCAACAGAAGTCACTTGTATTAAGATATACACACATTCTTACACGCAGAACGGTATCAAACTGTTTAATATTCTTCAAGGAATGTGGCTATGTATTGGCTCAAAGCATTAGGCTACTTATTGTATATCAGCTAGACACAGCAAGAGGGAATGGATGGACCTAGGTGTACCAAGCTGCCACAGTATGTACTGCCTATCGGCAACAGTTCTGTTGGAAATCGTCAGATCCACTTCATCATCGAGGACTAGAACATCCCGTCTGTACATCCTTGCAGGGCAAAGACACTTTCCAGGAACACCATTTGAAAATTCTGAGAAAGGTATTCAAATTTAATATTTTTTAAAATATTTTTCTAAATACAGAAATACGTACTTATTAGACTTAATTTATCGAATGCCACAATTCCCACATTTAAACAAACATTAATCAAATTAGGGTTAAGGTAAAACTGTGTCATTAGTGGTCTTTGTTCTATAAAGAGTACTATGATGTATGCAAACAGTGTGTTGCACAATGATTACATTCTGATATGAGCACGCAGCTTCATCACTACTTGAACTGATAATAAGTTCCGCTTATGTTATAATGGACACTTGTGCATTCGGATCAAACAGAAATCCCTGAATTCAGATGAAGATAATTTCTGGGCAAAAATATACCTTATCCTTGTATCAGAAGCAACTTATATCTGTTGATCATCATGGAGCTACAACTTTAACAACAGGTAATGAACATAATCTATTTGATGAGCACAGATTCTATAAAAAAAAAATCTTATCATCTGTATATGTGTCCGTGTCTATTTGGATGGCTGAGTTTAAAAGTCTATTCATAGTGGTCACAAAACATAGCCATATTAAAGGTCTCGTTTGGTTAGCGGCGACTTTTGAAAAGTAAAAGTTACTAAGAATCTTATGTTCATTGTGTCAAGTAGAACTCTTTCGGCAGAATCATTTGTTTTCGTAGATTGCAATTGTCCTGATTTTGAAATAAATTCATTTTCTTGGTACTTAAATTCAAATCTTGCCTGTCAAAAATTGCATATTTGCAGGTATTGAATTTCATGTGTTAAGCATAATAAATACCCCTAATAAAGCATACAAAAGAAGAAAGCTGCGAGGACAACAAATGACGGTCGATTTAATGTTAATGCATTATTACCACCTGTATGGGCACAAACCAAACATCTGATAAAATACATCACTTGCTTTCAACCTGAATGGGAGCTGATTCAGTCAACATCTCCAAGCTAATAACCGATTTCATTAAAACACATATGCTTGATCTCTTCCTTAAATAACTGCCCACAAATTTGCAGAATGGATTTCTTTCTGATGACCCTGGCTACAAGTGTTAAAACTCATCTTAGAACACCGTCGGTTTTGATAATGTCATCATTCCGCATGTGCATAAAACACAATGAGCTGCCTGTTCATCAATGCATTTATTAAGTAATGTTAGCTTTTGATGTTGCCAGAGTTCATCAATATGTGATGGGGCTAAAGAACTTTACAAAAATGAGATTTTTGGAATATTCAAACCAACTTAAACGAACAGACTTTATTTGAAACATGGTCAGTGAAACCGATTGATACTAAATTGATAAACGTGGCTCACGGGAGAATGTGTGAATCATCAGTTCTAAATATCTGTGGCTTTGAGAGCACTGGATTTAGCTAATGCAACAATTTTAGGATTTTTTCACCAACAAACATTTGTGTGTACCAACTGACGCGATTGATGCGACGTTAATTCGGTTGTTTTATTTCAAAGTCAAGGAAATGTGAGTTTTGGTACTATGCGGCAATTAGTGAATTTGCAGTATTACTTTAGTAATTGTACCTCAGTCAATATTTGTAGTATTTTACAATCATATCCGTCGTTACATGAAAGAAAGTATGAATAACATGATACGTGCTCTCACGAATATTTTAAATGTTTCTACAATCGTTTCACCTCAACGAAGAAATGAAGAATCGGTTTTAATAAGTATTGAATCTAATTTATATTCATAGTTGTCATACTTTTTCTTTCATTTCATTTTCATTATACCAGAGCTTGAATACCTTAAGCTTCTTATTATTGTCTACAACATGTCTGTGTATTTGAGTGTGACATTATTTTTGCAATTTATGGTTAAGATGGCCATGTAATTTAAAATGTATCACTTACGCAAATTATTCTTATCGGTATGGCTTTGTATAGTTATGCTGGTATGAATTACAAAAACCAAATGTCCACATCAGAAAGTAATGTTATCTACAGCTTGTGAGGTCGCCACTTCTACACTTAAAAGGAACTTGAATAAATATATTTCTTCGTGATAGGGAAAAGATTGCATGTTTTGCTTTGCTTTTCCTTCTCTTGGCATCAGAAAAGGCAGACGCATAAAAGGATTTTTTTTTTGTCTGGAAATGGGGCCACTCTCATTTCTGAGGCATCAGTGTGCATGGCTTTATGTTACCAAATAGTATTTTCTTTTTCGGGGGCAAGAGCTATTAGAAAGCATGTAACATAAACATACAACCTAGCTAAATATATAGTAGTTAAATATATGTCCATATTCACTAACTTGTGTAAAGCACACTAGTGACATTAAGATATCAGAGTCTGCCAACCAACGAATGTTTCACTATGTATCAATACTTGCTCTGCAAACATTACCCTCAGTCTTGTTTGCATTGTCTGTACCATCAGCAAAGCCTGATCCACTATGTTGTCCTCTGGCTGTTAGCATGGTTTTTTTTTTTTTGCCGTTTCCCTCTCAGATTCTTGCTCCACACGTATTATTCGTCTTCCCTTTCGTCTTAAAGGTCGTTCTGAACTTGAGCACGAAATAAAGCAATTTTCTTCCGTTTGGGTACATAATATTTTCACCTTTCCGTTTCATAGAGGGTGTGCATCTTCTCTACTACACCGCTTCTAAAGAGGTCAGGTTTTGGTGTAAAAACTGTTGTCATTACAGGCATTTCATACGTTGCAGTCTGTTCATGATTATTTTTCAAACTTTCCTGAATTTAACGCAAATGCCAACTAATTAATACACCTGAGATTGTTTTTCGCTGGAAGATGCCGACATGTTTCCTACTTCAGTCCCAAATTGTATTTTCTCAGCTATTCTTCCTTACATATGGTACACTGTCGTTTAATGAATTGTGTCAATAACGTATGAGCTTAAACAAGCAGAATATCAAAGTATTTTTAATCAGTGTCTTTGTTATATAGTTCATTTGCTAACAACACAAACTTTAGACCTGTCATTTTCAGTTTTACAAATATGAGAACTGACGTACGGAGCAGAATGACTTCGAAAGTTATCATACATTACTTTTCATCGAAGAAATCGATTACCAAGTGAAGTTTGCAATATTTCACGAAACAAAGCAACTGAAGTAATTCTCGTACAAGAAAAACGATTTAGTTATACATACAGGCCTAAATCTAAATAAGTACATTTTTGTCGTTTGACATAAAATGAAAGTCGAAAAGAAAACAAAAAGAAACAGAAAAAGCTCGTAATCACTGTTTTTAACATGTTGCAAGGGTTTGATTGGTTGGTTGGTTGATTGAATTTTTTACGGCGCACCAGCACTATGAGGCTATTTAGCGCCATACAAAAGGTTATATCTTTCATTATTTAAAAGTGGTAAAAGATTACGTATCGACCAGCGATACGAAACCAAACAGTTGAAGGTAAAACGATAAAATAGTAACGGTGATAAATAAAGTTTCCAGATCAACGGGGAGTGCAAATGATGTATGACAACTAAAACAGATGAAAGGTAATTAAAATCTAACGACGGTATATATATAGCACATAAAACTGTTCAAGGTGATAGCATAAAAGCTATAACTTATGATAAATATTTACTTCCTTCAGGAAGTCTATAATATAAGAAACGCTAACTGTATCAAAGAGTTCCCTAATGTCATGCACATTGTAATAATGATTACGCGTAGGTTGGAGGTCGAAACACTCCAACATAAAGTGCTTAACAGTGAATGGTTCATTGCAAGATATGCACTCTGGTGGGTCTTCTCCTTTTAGTATATAGGAGTGGGTTAAATAAGTATGGCCGATTCGAATTCTTGCAATGACTACCTCCTCCCTACGGACGGCTCTGTAGGAAGGAGTCCATTCTCCTAGGGTTGGCTTGATGGCATGAAGTTTGTTATTCACGGCATCATTCCATGATGCCTGCCATTTCTGACGTAAACATTCTTTGATACTACGTATAAAATCCGTATACGGTGTATTAAAATGAGATGGTTCTAGTGATAGAGCCATTTTAGCAGCGCGGTCTGCTTTGTCATTGCCTTTAATTCCAATATGGCTGGGTAACCAACAGTATACTATATTGTGGGAGGTACTCAGCTCAGTATGTTTCAGGAGAACATTAGCTAATAATGGATTCTGCAGTTTTCTATTATGTAGTGACTGAAGTACTGATAGTGAATCGGAGAAGATGATGCTATTTAAAATACGCTTGCTTTCAATATATTGCAATGCAAGGTCTATTGCTCTGATTTCAGCTGAAAAAATGGATGTACCATTTGGCAAGCGAACTTTTGTTGTGTGTTTTCCACTAACGAAGGCTGCAGCAGCCTTTTCCTGATCTTTTGATCCATCAGTATATATTCTTGTATAATTTTGAAATTGGGCGATTAGTTCATGGTAAGAGTTGTGGAAGATGGAAGGGTTTGTCTCCGATTTTTTTCCATCGTGTAATGTGAAAAGTACCTTTGGTTGTTGAAGTAGCCAGGGAGGTGTTTCGGAGACGGTCGTTTTCAGAATTTTTGAAAGATCAATTTTGGTACTGTCAAGGCATGGTAATATTCTAATGCCAAAGGTAGGTATGACGTTTGGTTTATTGTCATATAAGGTTTTTATATTTGGGTTCAAAAACAGCCGAAAAAGCAGGGTTCAGAGGGTTTGAGCTTAATTTGAGAGCATACTGTGCAGAAAGCATTTCTCTACGTTGTGGTAAAGGTGGTTCGTTCGCTTCAACGAGTAGGCTTTCACACGGGGATGTCTTAAATGCTCCCAAGGCAAGTCTTATTCCCTGATGATGAATTGGGTCTAGCATCTTCAAATAGGACTTCCTAGCTGAACCATAGACAACGCAACCATAGTCTAGTTTCGAGCGAATAAATGTTCTGTATAAACTGAGTATGACTTTCCTATCAGCACCCCAGTCGGTGTGCGCTATTACTTTAAGTAAGTCTAGAGACTTCAAGCATTTAGCTTTCAAATTCTTCAGGTGTGGAATAAAGGTCAGTTTTCTGTCGAAGATAATACCTAAGAATTTTGCTTCCTCAACAACTGGAATAGGTGTTCCGTCCAGCGTGAGTTTCGGTCCATCATGATGTCTTCGTAGCTGACAGAAATGCATACATACAGTTTTTGATTTCGAGAATTTGAAACCGTTAGTATTGGCCCAATTTAGAATCTTGTTGATATTTTGCTGTAATTGTCTTTCAATTGTATGCATGTGCTTGGATCGGTAACATATTAAAAAGTCATCAACATATAGGGAGCAATCCACACCGGGAGTCAGACACTTGGTGATGCTATTAATTTTTATGTTGAAAAGCGTCACCGATAAAATACTGCCCTGGGGCACACCCATCTCTTGATCGTGCATATCAGAGAGGGTGGAGCCCACTCGTACCTTGAATTCCCTGTCTGAGAGGAAGTTTGATATGAACGAGGGCAGTCGGCCTTTTAGACCCAGATCGTGCAGGTCATTTAGTATTCCGTACTTCCACGTTGTGTCATAGGCCTTTTCCAGATCAAAGAAAACCGCTACTAAGTGTTCCTTCTTGATAAAAGCGTCGCGAATAAATGTTTCCAGTCTAACCAGATGATCATTGGTACTACGACCATAACGAAAGCCACTTTGGAAAGGAGATATTAAATTGTTGGTTTCCAAATACCATACAAGCCGAGAATTGATCATTCGTTCCATTGTTTTGCATACGCAGCTAGTTAATGATATAGGTCTATAGTTGCTAGGATCTGCGCTATCTTTGCCTGGTTTGGGAATTGGTATTACTGTTGCTTCTTTCCAAAGTTTTGGTACATTACCAGTAATCCATAAATCATTGAAGATTTCCAGAAGAACTGTTAAGGATGGTTCTGGAAGGTGTTTCAAAAACTGGTAATGTATATTGTCAGGCCCAGCAGATGTATCATGGGCCTTATTCAAAGATTCCATAAGCTCCGACAATGAAAACGGTTGGTTATAGCTCTCTGAGTTATTCGATGTGAATTTCAACCGTGTTTTTTCTTTATGAGCTTTCAATCTTCGGAAAGCTTCTGAATAATTAGACGATGAGGAATTTTTGGAGAAACAATCAGCAAGTACATTAGCTATTTCATGTTTGGTATTGAAATTGTTATTATTTAGCTTCAGATGTCGGAATGAATTGTATTTTCCCTTTCCATTTATTTTGCGGATCGTGTCCCAAACTTTCTTTATTGAGGAACGAGAGTTTAAAGTTGAAACATATTTTTTCCATGATGCTCGTTTACTTTCTTTAATTATGCGGCGAGCTTTGGCCCGAAAATACGGTACTGAGTTAAGTTTTCGGGCGTTGGACGATTATTAAATTTTTTCAGTGCTTCTCGGCGTTGTCTAATGGCTTCTTTACATTCTTTAGTGAACCAGGGTTTTGGGGTTCTTTTACAATTCGGCGAGGACTTAGGAATAGATTCTTCTGCAATCTCAATTAAGACGGATGTAAATTGTCGAATAGGATCAATATCGTTTAGGACGGTATTCCTGTTGAAGTCTAGCTGTACAAAGTGTTTCAAACTTGGTCCAGTCAGCTTTCTTTAAATTCCACTGTGGAATCGTGTCATCAATTGTAACGTTGGTGTTCTTAAGAGAGATTGGAAAGTGATCACTGCTGTGAAGGTCATCAGCGACCTTCCAATTATAATCCAAAAGTAGTGAAGGAGAACAAATTGTCAAGTCGATACACGTGTATGTACCAGTTCCTGGGTGCAAGTACGTCGGAGATTTGGTATTAAATAGACACAAGTCGTGTCTAGTAATAAAATCTTCGACCCTTTTGCCCCTGTCGCTTATGTAATTTGATCCCCATAAAATATTATGGGCATTAAAATCACCGAGTAAAACAAATGGTGCAGGAAGTTGTTGAACAAGCGTGTCTAATTCGTTTGGTAATAAGTTGGTGTTTGGTGGTATATAAATAGAACAAAATGTAATCACTCGATGTAGAGTGACACTCACAGCAATGGCTTGCAAATTTGTGTTTAAAGGGATGACGTTATGTGGGGCTCTATTGTTCACAGCAATAGAAACCCCTCCCGAGGCCCTGTCAACGTTCTGTAAGTAGGTGTTAAACAGGGAGTAGTTTTTAAGTGTGATGTTGTTCGTATCTTTTAAAAAGGTTTCCTGAAGGCATAGTATTGCAGGATCATATTCGTTTAAAAGCAGGAGAATATCATTGTAATTGGCTTTAAGTCCTCGACAATTCCATTGTATGATCGTGTTCTTCATTATAAGTTTAGATTGGAGATTTTGGAGCTAGGTTAGACTTTTCGCGGAGAGAATCTATATGGTTATTTCTACGGAGGAAGTACGGGGATGATTTTTTTGTTAGGTCTGGAGCTACTTTGAGAACATGGAGCAGTATCTTCTGCATCCATGCTCTCAATGTCCCCAAACCTGTTATAGAGTTTCATGGGGTCTTCTGACCCCTTTTGCTGCCTATTTCCTTGTGATCTGTTTTTGTTCTTAGGTGATTTCTGTTGTTGGGTATTATTGAATGTTGTTTGGGTAGATGCCGTGGTTCTTTGTGCTTGGTAATGGGGGGTGTTAGTGCTTGATGTTGACTCGGGTGCATCTGTCTGCGTTTGAGCGTCCTTCGTTGCCTTGGGATTGTTCTTCACTACAGTGGAGAAGGATGGGCCAGGAAGAGATGTTTTTGCCTGTACAAGCTTTCTGGCCTCTGGATAGGGAATGTTGGATGTATATTTAACCCTCTGTATTTCCTTCTCCTGTTTCCAGGTATCACAATCCTTGGAATTGGCGTGGTGCTCCTTTCCACAGTTGACACAATGCGGAGTGGCTCTACACTCAGATTCCTGGTGAGAGTGATCTCCGCATCGGCCACATATTTGGCTTCTTGAGCAGCGGTCTTCATGATGACCATATTTCTGACACTTATAACATCGAAGTGGATTTGGTATGTACACATCAACCTTCACTTGCAGAAAGCCAACTTTTACCACTCTGGGTACTGTTGGCTTGTTGAAGGTGAGTACGAATGTGTTGGTGTCCTGCAGATTGTTATTACGTTTAATTCTTATTCTGCGAACTGCAGTGACACCTTTGTTTTTCATCCCTTCGATGATATCTTTGTCGCTTACTCCAGCCAAGTCCCTACATCGAATCACGCCTTTGGACGAGTTGAGTGTTGTGTGGGCGAATGAGGTCACTGGAATATCGAAAAATGTCTTCATTTTCCGGATATTCTCGGTCTGACCCCGTCGCTCACATTCAACAAGTAGGCAGCCCGATTTCAACTTCTTTACACTTTTTGGAGTACCAATTATACCCGTAATTGTCTTTTCAATAACAAACGGAGACAATGAGGCTAGCGGTTTTGATTCGTCTGTAGATTGTATAACCATGAAGCGTGGAAATGATTCCACACCACATGGTTCGTCATCTGAGTCAGATCCAGTTTTGGTACGCTTGAGTTGATTTTTTTTGGAAATATCCATGTTGGTGGATTTAAAATTCAGCACCCGTGCTCCCCGCCCACCAAGGAGCCCAACAAGGGGACACTTTTCAAGTGTCAGGGATACACAGATGTTATACTCAGTAGGTAAATTCACCTCCTGATTCATCCCATAAGACATACTCAGTCGGTAAAATTACCTCCCAATTGACCCGTTGAGCCACCGCCTTCTAGGAAGTCTTCGAAGACTTGCAAAAGGGAAAGTTAAAGGGATAGAATGTAGGGGCAACGGTGGTATCAAGAGAGATACAACGAGAAAGATAAAGAAAGTGAGCGAGAAATAAAGACCTCCTAGGGCTCGGCGTGACCAGCCGATTTGTCGAGACCGGGCCCATCCCGACCACCCGTCTAGAAGAAGTAGAGGCCAAAGTAGTGTATTGCATCGGAAAGCCTCTGCTCAACTACCAGGATCCTTTCCTCCTCCGACACGGGTCGCAACCCACGGCAAACAGGTTGCCTCTACTTAGTCGCCTCTTACGACACGTAGCGAGGCACGGCGGGCCAATTCTACAACCCCGGACCCGCAGGGGGATGCAAGGGTTTGATAGCATTGCTGTGTTCTGTATCATCAACTTCGGTAACACAATCAATCGTATAATTATGCAAATTTAGGTGACCTGATCAATGCGTACCGCTCCTTCCGGGGCACGGGAACTACTGACGAGCGAGAGTTTCAAGATGGAGTTCATAGATTCGTTACAATATGCAAGTAGATTTCTGAGAGCTGGTATTGCATAATGCAAAACTGTACGTACCCAATATTAGCCAAATATTACCTTTTGCATGATATTTAATCAATAAAATGCGAAAATGTCTCAATGATGTATTAAGAATGTTCATATGCAGCTGCGCTATTAGGCCTTATAACGGAGCTTTTCAAGGTCTGCCAAGATATCATGGAAAAGAAATAGTACTTATACGATTTCTAAATTTAATAAAGCAAATAATTCCGCCCTTAAAATCACATATGTGTGTTTTAATATCTTATACATACTTAAAATAATACATACTTTAAACAAAACAAAACAAATCATGTCATGCAGACACTTATGTTCCTATTTGTTGGCATACTGTCATGAAAAAAAATCAATATAATATTTCCAACGGCATCAAAGTCGACTTTACTTTTTGGAATGTCTTTCGTGTTTGAATTTCGAACTGGAGCATGTTCTACTGTTTCTCTTGCTTATCGTTCTTTGAATATCCTTGCTGGAAATTGGTTCTTTTTATGTTCTACTTTTCTATTTTTCCTCTTTCTTTGCACACGCTGTAAACCCGTGTACCTTTACTAGACATTGATACCACATATTATCTTTACATTTATCTCTCTTTCATTCTGTCTTAGATGTCTCTTCTCTTCGACGTCGTAGAATGTTGGGAAGCCGTTGTCCTTTCTCGTAAAAGACCAAACGGGTATCTTCGCTTTTATTTCGAGAGGAATAGTCTGGAATGACTCTCTTTAAATTCTTGACGAGAAGTATGATCTGCTGTGGTTGTTAAATCTCTTCGTACAGAAACTCTACATGAGGCACAGGTGTTCCACTGCAACAAAGAAAGTCTGTTTTGTGACCAAATTGTGTTGTACGGGAACAATAAAATTATGTTTCTACACTAAAATAAGCAGCGGATACATACATATATCTGTAGTGTATTTATTGTTGTTATATCATGTGTGGATAAAGAAAAATGACAATATTTCTAGCACAGTGGTGAAACAGGCAATCAAGGATGGATACGACTTCGACAAAACAAATAATTACTCCTTGCTGCTGCAACAGTAACCATCAGTTTGTTCACTACACTGTGACGTACGGCAACATAACTAGTTAATTTCTACACAGATAAGTGCAACTGATAAAGTATTTTTCTTCGCTCGCTAAACTTTGTGCTACTGCAACAGCAAAAGTCAATGTCTTCAATAAATGCAAGCGAGACTCAGCAAGTTGCTTCACTACATTGTGATACAGTAAGAGGAAATGGTTTTTTGTAAACAAACATATGTGTTGCTGCAACAGTAAATATCAGGTTTTTATTTTTCCCACTATAATGCAGTGTCTTCTCATTATTTGACTTTTGCATGACCAAAGAGAAGCAAGCTAATTATCTTATAGTGAAGACCTGTTGGTTGTTTTGTTGGTAAAACGGGTCAGATTGAAACGAAGTTATTCTTATCGGAGCGTTAACTATGAAAATATATATTCACTAATCTTGCAATGATGCAAGATGTTTGACTAACCAGCTGCACATTTTGGTACTATTTTTGATACATTTAATGTGAACGGACTCTGTTGGTGCAAATTGTATGACTTGTATCAAAACTGGAAAGAGGATGAAGTGTTCGTCTTGTCAGTTTCTTTGGTGATACACCGGTCAGAAACGAACAAAACAAGACACGTGGATGTGATTAGTGACACGATGTGATTCGTAAATTTGCCCGTGGTGTTTTGTTGGTTCCAGCAAGGAAATGAAAAAGTCTAATGACATGCATGGGGTTTTCACACACTTTTCCTTTTTGTACATACATAATCATAGCTGTAATGCATGCTGTACCAGTACATGTATATGCTTGTATTCAAAATACAAATACGTCTTGAATACTAATTTGTAAAAGATTCTCTGCAATAATTGGTCTAAAATACAAGTCCAATAAATGTTTTCCGAGGTTAGGGTACGTTACAGTCTTCATGCATCTCCAGTCGAGATATTATATCTATCTTACAAGTGACATTTATTCATTGTTTTCTCAGTGCCAGCTAGTTGCACTCACTTACTGCCTGTTTCACTGAATCATCCTTATTTCGTCACACTGCGGGCAATGCTAATTGTGAAGATTTGTTCTAATCTCGTGATCAGTTATAAACTGTCTTGAGCTGCGAATATTTT
>JAECUM010071036.1:0-12674 GCA_016617855.1 Megalonaias nervosa | reverse complement strand
GAGAGAGAGAGAGAGAGAGAGAGAGAGAGAGAGAGAGAGAGAGAGAGAAACAAATGCAGTTACAATTTGAAGAGACGGAGGGAGACAGACAGATGCAAATACAAAAAGAAGGATGAAAGGGAATTTTAAATTAAAATGAAAGAAATAGAGCTGGCAAGTGAAAAGCACGATCCCACGTCGCATGCAAATTCAACTTTTGATATTGCAAAAAACATTAGGCTAGTGCCTTCTTTTAACGAAAGGAAGTAGACCAATATTTCCTTTATACTGAAAAAGCTGCTGAAAATTTGAAATGGCCAAGGGAGTATTGGACTCAATTATTACAGTGTGTACGTTTTGGCAAAGTTCGGAAAATCTATGCATCCCTGTCAGTACAACAAAGTGCTGACTATGACTTGGTTAAGGACTGTATCTTAAAGGGTTATTCGTTAGCCCGTGAGGCTTATCGGCAAAAATTCAGGAATTATAAAAAGAAGCTGGACAAACTTACGTTGAATTTGCAAGAGAAAAGAGCAGTTATTTAAGAGATGTTGCTTAGCTGAGAAAGTTGAACATGATTATGAAAGTCTCGAACAACTTGTATTACTTAAAGAGTTCAAGAACTGTGTTCCTAATAACATTAAGATTCATCTTGAAGAGCATGAAGTCGAAACCTTGAAAAATGCTGCTCTTGCTGCTTACAAGTATTCCTTAACTCATAAAGTTCCTGCTGTAAGTAAGGCTTTCACTCAGCAGTCTACTAGTAGAAGGTATTTCAGCTTAATATGACTCCTTCTAAAATTCAGGCACAACTTTTAAAAATCAAGCTTCTGATAAACTTGATTCAAAATCCTTGTCTATTCCTACGTGTACCTATTGCAAGAAGAAAGGACACGTCATTTCTGATTGCTTCAAATTGAATATAGGCATCAGAATCAAGATAGACCTATCCCAAATGCTCTTATTTCTAAGAGGTCAAGGTCACGGTCATGTATTGAAAAAATACATTTGTTGGGTCTAATAAACCCCAGTCTGATTTTATTATGGAGAATTATGAACCATTCATGTCGAATAGTTCTATATCATTCTTGGGTGATTTGGCCAATGCTATCCCTATTAAAATTTTAAGGGATACAGGAACTTCTCAGTCTTTTATTATCAGCTACTTTGGTTTTTTCTGAGAGGTACTGTTCTAATGAGAGTGTTCTCATTCAGGGAGTAGAGTGCGGCTTTGTTAATGTTCCTCTCGATTCTGTAAATTTGTCATCAGACTTAGCTTCAGGACCTGTGACAGTCGGAATAGTGTCTTCTTTACCCGTTGAGGGCATTCATTTGTTGCTAGGCAACGACCTAGCTGGAGACAAGGTTGTGGTTAACCCACTTGTAACTGACAAGCCTTCTTTGGATCAGAAAGTTGATCCTATTGAAAAAGAACACTCTGATTTATACCCAGCTTGTGCAGTTACCAGAGCTATGTCAAAGAAAGCTCTTGGTGATGATTTTGATAACGAAAATATTCCTTCAGCAGACACATCTATTGGTCAGGCTTTTGATGAGGTCACGTTCACTCCTAATTTGGATCAATCAAAAAGTATTGATCACAGTGATCCTCTTGTAAATACTCATTCTCTTTTATCTAATCAGGGTGACAAACGACGATCACTTGTTGTCGAACAGGAAAAAGATCATGAGATCTCCTGTTTGTTTCAGAGGGCCATTAGTGAAACTGATGCCACTGAAGTACCTGTCTGTTATTTCATTAAAAATGGAGTTCTTATGAGAAAATGGAGACCTCCCAAGGTACCTGCTCATGACGAATGGTCAGTGAACTATCAGATTGTAGTTCCAAAATCTTACAGCCAGGAGATACTTAGTTTGGCCCATGAAACTCATCTGGCTGGTCATTTGGGGATTAATAAGACTTATCACAAGATCTTGACTCACTTTTATTGGCCAAAAATCAAAAGTGATGTTTGTAAATTTTGTAGATCTTGTCATATTTGTCAAAAGGTAGGAAAACTCAATCAGAAGATACCTAAGGCTCATCTGCAACCTATTCCTGCATTTGACGAACCATTTAGCAGAATTATGGTAGATTGTGTTGGTCCCTTACCTAAGATCAAGTCAGGCAACCAATATTTGTTGACCATTATGTGTGTGTCAACAAGATTCCCAGAGGCAATTCATTTGAGGAATATTAAGACTAAATCCATAGTAAAAGCTTTGATAAAGGTTTTACTCAATTTGGCCTTCCGAAATCTGTCGAATCGGATCAAGGGTCAAATTTTATGTCTGAAGTTTTCCAGCAGGCTATGCACGAATTAGGCAGTCAACAATTTAAATCTTCTGCTTACCACCCTGAGTGCCAAGGGGCTTTAGAAAGATTTCATTAGACTTTGAAGAATATGATTCGGTCATTTTGCTTTGATACGAGGAAAGATTGGGATGAAGGCATTCATTTACTTTTGTTTGCTGTTAGGGAGTCCGTTCAAGAATCTTTAGGATTCAGTCTCTTTGAACTAGTTTTCTGACATACTGTGCGTGGACCATTGAAGTTGTTGAAAGAGAAACTTCTTTCTAATGAATATACTAAACTTAATCTTCTTGATTATGTTTCTGATTTTAAGTACAAGTTGTCAAAGGCTTGTGAGGTCGCAAGAGCAAATCTGCACTCAACTCAGTTAAAAATGAAATCAAGATATGATAAAAACTCAAGGGATAGGAGTTTTCATCCTGGTCATAGAGTTCTAGCTCTCTTGCCCATTCCACAAGATCCCTTTCAGGCTAAGTATTATGGTCCATACACGATTGAAAAGAAAGTAAATGATTTAAATTACATCATAAATACTCCTGGGAGCGAAAACAAAAACAACTTTGCCACATTAACATGTTAAAGAAGTATATTGAACGAGATAGCCAGGTAAATCATGCAATTAATTTAGTTGTACCTGTCCCACCAACTGAGATTTAAGTGAAGAAGTTCAATCGGACTCTGTTGATCTTGGAGCAACAAATCTTCGAAATTCGGAAATTATGAAAAATCTGGACCAGAAACTTTTACATTTGCAACAACAAGAAAGGAATGAACTTAAACAGTTATTATTCGAATATTAACACTTGTTTCCAGATATTGCTACAAGAACAAAACAAAATTTTTCATGACGTTGAAATTTTAGATTCAAAACCTATGAAAGAACACCCATACAGGATGAACCCTCTCAAACAGTAATACTTCAAAAAGGAAATTCAGTATTTGCTGGAGAACGATTTCATAGAGCCCAGTAAAAGTGACTGGAGTTCACTATGTATACTTGTTCCGAAACCAGATAAAACTTTCCGTATGTGCACTGATTATAAGAAGGTGAACAGTGTAACAAAAACAGATTCATTTCCATTACCAAGAATCGATGACTGTATTGATAAAATTGGAAATGCCAAGTACGTCACCAAATTTGACCTTTTGAAAGGATTTTGGCAAATTCCACTAACGGAAAGGGCAAAAGAAATTTCGGCATTTGTGCCTCCAGATGGACTCTATCAATATAAAGTAATGCCGTTCGGGATGAAGGGTTTCCCAAGCACTTTTTAACGTTTCATGAATATGATTACTTCTGATCTAGATAATTGTGATGCTTGCATCGATGATGTCATCATCTACAACGACACCTGGAAAGAACATCTAGCCACGATTCGGAAATTCTTTGACAGACTCACTGATGCAAATGTGACAATCAATTTATCTAAGAGTGAGTTTTGCTGTGCTTGTGTAACTTTTCTAGGATATATTGTGGGACATGGTCAAGTTAAACCTATAGATGCTAAGGTCAAGGCTATCTCTGAATTCCCTGTGCCTGTCAGTAAAAAGCAACTGATGCGGTTTTTGGGTATGACTGGTTTCTATCGGAAAGTTTGTTCCAATTTTTCTAATATTGCTGAACCCCTGACAAACTTGCTGAGCAAGAAAAAGAAGTTTCTTTGGACTGAAAAATGTCAGGAGTATTTAGATAGGTTAAAAGCCATACTCAAAAGTGCGCCGCTTGTTACAGCTCCAAATTTCAATCAATCTTTTAAACTGTCTGTTGATGCACGTGATGTTGTGGTTGAAGAAATGGTGTTAATCATCTAGTGTGCTTTTTCTCTAAGAAATTAAATAATCACCAAGGGAATTACTCAACAATCGAGAAGGAATGTTTGGCTTTAATATTGGCATTACAGCATTTTGAAGTTTACATTAGCTCGGCTCCTTCTCCGGTTGTTGTGTTTACAGAACACAACCCCCATACTTTCATCGACAAGATGGAAAATAAGAATCAGAGATTATTAAGGTGGAGTTTGTTTTTACAAGAATATAATCTTTACATCAGGCACATCAAGAGAAAAGATAATTTAATTGCAGATGCACTTACCCGTGTATATAAATATTATTTCATGTACACTTTGTATAATTCATAAGAGTTTTTTAAATATAATTTTGGTTTACCTCATGTATAATTTACATATGGTAAAAAGAAAACTTTATTTTATAAATTTTTCTTTTTCTTTATGGGGGACGTTTTAGGAATATGTAATTGTGTGTTAGTTTTAAATTCTTTTTTATTTTATTTTTGTTTCGTTTCATTTTATTGCAATGATAATTTTCATTGGATTTGAATCTCTTTTCGGAACATCATAGAGATTCGAACCTGGATTCAATTGGAACTGTTTAGTGATAGGACTTATATTTTTCAATTCTAGGATTAATTTTTGGATTTTATTCACAAACCCTAAGACCTATTTAATGTTTTTTCCTTGTTTTCTAGGGAAATAAATGATTTTGTTAAAATTTATAAAGCTTGTTGACTTCACTCTTTTCTTTTGTTACTTTTGTACAAGCCTACACGAAACAATATATATATATATATATATATATATATATATATATATATATATATATATATGTGTGTGTGTGTGTGTGTGTGTGTGTGTGTGTGTGTGTGTGTCGGATTTACATGCCATATTTACTGCGTGAAGATGCCGTGTTTGGATAAAGTTCTGTCAGTTAGGAGACCCATTTATGTCTAGATTCTTCTGTGAACAGGGCTGAGTTTATTTACTTCTTTAAGTTAACATTTAAACCACGCTTGTATATACGATGGATTCTATATCTATGTTACATATATACCGCCCGCCTCCCCGCCACCCGCTATCAAATAAGCAATACCCTTAGTTTTACTTCTTATTGTTGTTCTTGTCTTGTAGTTTTACGCCATTTTTCTTACGATGATATTGTTAAACATGACATAACAAACCCTTGTGGGGGTAACATGTCCATATTCAGACAACCGAGATAATTTTTCCTCAATTTCCTTTCGCGAGATGAGTTTAAAAAATGGCCGCCAAAAGATGTTCATTCAAAACAAAACATTCCAGAAGGCAGGGTTAAAAACGTTTTCCCACGATCCCAGCCAATCAGTAAAGAGGATCGTGCACAATAATTTCATAGGCTTATTTGGACCAATTAGAATCACATAAAGTGATATTTTAACGTGTGGTAATATCAAAAATATAAAACTGCACATATTATAGGAAAACTACACCTACTATGTGATAATATGCTCTTATGCTATTACTGTTTGTAATTTATGTAAAATACCTACCCAATCATGACAAGAAACGTCCATGTATATCCTTGTATCACGATGTCCGCCATTTTGGATTAGCATGAGAGTTTCGTATTTGAGATTCTATACTTTTGCATTTGCAGTTATTCTCTCTAATGATAGTAGGGTGCTGATAAGAAAGTAATTTTCATGTTTTAGCGATAACATCGTTGCAATACCGTTGTATCGATGTATGCAATTCATGTTTACATGTGACAATAGCGGTCGTCTGCATCAAGTGCAGAACCCGCATCTACATGAATCGATTCAATTATTCAAGACTTAAGTCATCATCATAAAGTTTAATTTCACATACACTTGAGCTCATAAAATGTTCTTATTCATTTCATAGACAAGCCCTACAGTATTAAAATACTTATTGTTATGTAATTTATGTATTTGTAATGCTGACATTGTATACCATGCAAAACTGCATTGTTTACAATGCAATACACGGCACACCATATAAGACACTGATTGGTTACACGGGTTGCCGTACATTCAGCGATTGGATGAATTGTCTCACATGGTGTCTGGGGAAGGTTATAAATAGGGGAGCGCTGTCATTGTTGGTCAGACAACTGACAAGTACAGTCGGCGCCAAAATTCAAAGTGACGGAGAAAAGCAAAGTGTCGAGTTAGTTGATTTTGGATCTTTAAAACTAGCACATTACAATATCAAATAAACGATAATAATAGGTTTATTCCAACAAAAATAGACTGTAACAGTTGTCTCCTATCACACCTGACAACCTCCCCCATCCAGTTTGTTATATTAAAATTACATAATCTGGTTGTACACAATAACTATAGCTCTTACTTATTTAGTTTTACAATTCAGTAAACATTGTCAAATTGTTCTCGATTTTATGTTGATAATATAACCTCTCTTCCATCGCCCCAACCCCAAACTTTTGATCTTTTCTAACATAACGCTCTCTGTTCCTATGTACAAATATATGTAGCACTCTTAAGGACCAAAATGGGCCTTACAACGTGATGAGAGGAGCATTTGAAATCCTTTCAGTTGGTAACGACTGTTGTCTTGGTAAAATTTCTTGTGTTTGGTCAACAAAAGAAGAATCTTACTGAGCCTTTGCAGCTGACCCCCACCCCGGCTCTATATTCACTAACCTGATAACATAATATTTTTACTATTAGCTTTCCAAAACTGTGGAGTATTGACAAAAGGTCTCTACCTATATGAGTATGCTCTTCAAAAGCAATCACTAGCAGGCAAAAGTGGTTCAACATTAATAAATATTGTATGTTGCAACATAAAACAAAAGAACTGGGTGTGATTTATCATAACTCTATCGTCTGGCTAATATTATGACCACCGGTTGGAGTGCAGAAAGCGCGCTTGCCGATACGCCAGTACCGCAGGCTGTACAGGGGCGACTCTTACCGCCAATACCACCTATTGCCGGGAGGCATAAGAATTTTACCAACACTTATACAGATGTTCAGGTCCTTACAACTCTACTCTGCTCATTTTAGAACGTTATTTTGACGAAAATGTACATGCATTAGGGGGAAGGTCTGAAGATTTGGGGTTAGTGATTATTAAGGATGGGGCATCTGACGGCAAAATGTCTGAAACACTTCCCAAGTTTTGGCGAGGTGATTAGTTCGTAGGCCGATAACCTTGTAGAAATCATAGACACCCTCATCACAGACAGCTTTGACATATTAAGAACAATAATTTTAAAGAGCAATTTCGGTCGAGAAGCTCCACCGAAGTCAAAGATGAGACAGATAGACGGACAGACATCAAGCTCGCAATTGACCAAGGACGAAGGACGTTGGCACTAAGTAAGAGTTTAGTTTTTTCCCTACTCGAAATAATGAGATTATTGCGGCAAATGCTTATTATTGTTCGCAGCCATTTCTTGACAACATGACCCAATCTGAGCAATGTGCAAAGATCAGTAATTGGAACCGAATCGAGAAAGTTTGAACTTGGCAGTATGCATAAGGAAGGGCACCCTCCAAGTCTTGACAGATCGTCAACTCCAATCCAGACAAGTCGAGTTTGGGAAGTTAAAACCTTCCTTGGAAGCTCGCTTCGTGTCTCATAAGCACGACAAGGTGGAGCTTTGAAACCGTGTCAAAAGAGAGGGTGAAACTATTCCCGGCATAAGGGCAAACCATATAAAGACTTGTTATTGTTACTCTGGCATTTAGTGATCCCCACTCCCCCGCCGAAAAAGACCATTTCTCTGGAGCCGATCCGGATGAAGACTATATGAAGAATGTTTAAGTTATACAACATTGAAGATGACATTACGAAAAAGATGAGCTGATTTTACCGTCATTGACTTCTCTGCAGAGGTAAAACCCAGACCTCTCAGTCAGGGTGATATGTTTCCAAACTTAGGTCTCGCACTGTTACTAAATCTGATCATGAGATGGTTAACGTTGAATCGGCTGAATGTGATTTCGCTATCCGAGGATGACCAACCATTCTGTGATGTATTCAAAGATTCGGGGAAGCGCTGAGTCTTTAACGAAAGTCTGCTTCTTTGTCTCCGCTTCATGATCGTACGTACATAAACATTGTAGATGTTGCCACTAGATGCAATGAAGCGGAGTGACTGATGTATATATATATATATATATATATATATATATATATATATATATATATATATATATATATATATATATATATATTCAGCAAGTGTCGCAGATGTGCATAAAGGATTTATGCACGTCTCCTCTATTATTACACGTCTGTTGCAAGTTTATCCGGGCAAAGAATAGTTTCTCAGCTGTATATCGCAAGCGTTCCATAATAGATCCAGCAACGAGTGTCTGCGAAAACCTAGCAAATGTTATCGTTGGTCATAATCATGTCAGCGGGCGAGGAGACCTATTGTCAGATCCATTTTGCTATAACCTCGAGCAATTTAAGAAGCTCCTCAACAGCTGCCTGGCCAAGGTACAGCATTGGTGGCTAAGTCGCTAAATCGATCCGTCACAACTGACGACAATGTAGCAAAACCCGCATAGGACTTGTTCAGCTACTTCCGTCATATTCAACGGTACCTCAGGTGCGTTTACGGGAAAGTTCAAGCGTTCCAAGCTCGCGTAGGTTATATACTGGTGCTACGTATATGTAACCTAAATACTTGTGTGTTAGTTTGAAATTTCTTTTTCATTTTATTTTTAATTCATTACATGTTATTGTAATGATAACTTTTTTCACTGGATTTGACATTTTTCCAGAAAATTCAGTTCAGTTCTGTTAAACTTGATAAACAGTCAGTAGTTTGAAACTTTGTATCTTTTGGTGACCTAGATTGAGAGCCAGTTTCAGCTCTGCAGTAAACAACTTTTATTTTAAAAAAATTTATTATTGAATCTTATAGTAAGATTCGTTCAGTACAATGGCGGACGTGACAGCTGGCATATAATGTTACTACGTCGCTTGAAAGGAAGTGATCACGTGACCTGTCAAGTAATCCGTTTTGCGTTTCAGTTAGGGTTAATTCTGAGGTATCATAGTGATTTTTGGTCAGTCGTAATTCATACATTCGGGCTCAAAGGTATTTCTGTTATTGCAAGTTTGAATTGAATTTTTTTATTTAAATAATTTATTTACCCTGGAAAATACATGTGCTCATCAGAATTCTTGGACAAAGACATATATTGAAAATTATTCGGAATTCTAAAGCGGAATATTATTCTTGGTGATTCAACAAGGAACTGTTGACACGACAACACAAAACAAGTTATAGAAGACGTCATCGTCTTCCATCTAGGAACTTCATCGGGATTCTAACTTTGATTCACTTAGAACTTTTTAGTGATAGGACTTATATTTTTAATTATTGGAATAATGTTTGGATTAGATTCATAAACCGTAAGTCCTTTTAAATATTTTTACCTTGTTTTTTTCTTGGGAAATAAATTATTTTGTTAAATTTACAAAGCTTGTTGGCTTCACTCTTTTCTTTGTTACTTTTGTACGAGCCTAGACACGTAACAACTGGTCTTTCATTTTTCGTTGCACAGCGGTAAATATCATAGCAAAATGTTGTTTCTGGATTCTGGCATGATCGTACGCTGTGGTTTTCATTGATTCGACCACAGCGAAAGCTTTGGTCAGAGAGCAGCTGTTAGGGGCTAAATACCTGTATGTTACTTCGTCAATGAAATGTCCTCCACTCGTACTTGCTGCGTCGGTATACCATTCGTGGAAAATCTTTAACCTACGTGTAATATTATCGTAACTATGAACCACTTAACAACAACAACTCAATGTTAAACCACCTGTGTCAATCGTTGTTTTGTGTGCGTGTTGATACTCGAATCAACTGCAGACCTTTATTCCAAACAAACACATTAACAATAATATCAGTGATGAATTGTACAAACTTACTATTTTACCAAACTCGAGTTCACCCACGTGTGTATGTGCAATTATTTATAGTATTTTTCCATAGGAAGATCAGTGACTTGGATGTTAGTATAATTTGTTCGCGGTTAATTGGGAAGTGTTAGAGGGTGGGAACCGCCTGACAATTTACAAGTACTGAAATGTTAAATCTTTAGTAATAACGTTAAGTATAAATATAATAAATTTCGTCACATATTACAGCTGCTACATTAAAAATGTATAAAAAGGTGTATTCAGTACTCTGCACTTGGTGTTAGGAAACCCACAGTTAAATTCCAACATGATTGACCACAAAATGCTGAAAAGACTATTAAGTGGCGTCGCGTGTACTAGCGCACTTGCTGCAGCGGAAAATGAGTATAATAGGTTTAAATAAATATTTTTGTAGCAAATCTGCTTTTACTTCGAACAAGACGTTATATAAAATTGTACACATACTTATGCATGCACAGCATGCAATGAGAGTAAAGAACATTTAACAGTTTTACTATCATCCTTGAAACACATATATAAAGTTACTTCGAAAAGTTCATGTGAAGCGATCCACAGCATAATTCATTTTAACTTTATTGCAATTTGGAGTTCTCCATTATAAAGGCAAAAGAAGGCATTGAACCGCTACCCGGGAGGTCGAGATAGTGAAGCGGAGTATTTGAGAGTAGCATATTTTGGCTTTCTTGTTTCTCAGTTAAGGTCTTTCGTAGCTTGAAAACAAAATGGCTATTCACAATGTTCTTGATATCAACTAAATATAATCAAATTCTGCTTTAATAATGTCCCTTTTGAATGTGGAATGAAGAAAATGTTGCTAAGGAAATCACAAGTCTAAACATGAGAGAGAGAGAGAGAGAGAGAGAGAGAGAGAGAGAGACTAACCATTCATTACGAGAATGTTTCAGCCCCTCAGTCATGCCATGACTGGTGGGGTCACAAGTGTTTGTCAGGCAATTGTAATGTACATTTATGACAAGGAGCGTTATATTAGATGATTTTAAACATGACTTTGAAGGGTCACCTCTGTAAGTGTACCCTTGCTTAAGAAACTATCTAGCCAAGATATATGAAGATATATGCATAATAGAATTCTGTAGATACTATCTATATTTTTCACTGCGAAGGTCTTGGAGTCAGAAACGGATGCGATACACAAGATAAAGGTTAATAAATAATAGCAGCTTTGTCAGGATGGGTGTGTTATGGTGTATAGTATGTACTTGACAGCTTTGTCAGGATGGGTGTGTTATGGTGTATAGTATGTACTTGACAGCTTTGTCAGGATGGGTGTGTTATGGTGTAGAGCATGTACTTGACAGCTTTGTCAGGATGGGTGTGTTATGGTGTAGAGCATGTACTTGACAGCTTTGTCAGGATGGGTGTGTTATGGTGTATAGTATGTACTTGACAGCTTTGTCAGGATGGGTGTGTTATGGTGTATAGTATGTACTTGACAGCTTTGTCAGGATGGGTGTGTTATGGTGTAGAGCAAGTACTTGACAGCTTTGTCAGGATGGGTGTGTTATGGTGTATAGTATGTACTTGACAGCTTTGTCAGGATGGGTGTGTTATGGTGTATAGTATGTACTTGACAGCTTTGTCAGGATGGGTGTGTTATGGTGTATAGTATGTACTTGACAGCTTTGTCAGGATAGATGCGTTATGGTGTATAGTATGTACTTGACAGCTTTGTCAGGATGGATGTGTTATGGTGTATAGTATGTACTTGACAGCTTTGTCAGGATGGATGTGTTATGGTGTATAGTATGTATTTGACAGCTTTGTCATGATGGGTGTGTTATGGTGTAGAGCATGTACTTGACAGCTTTGTCAGGATGGGTGTGTTATGGTGTATAGTATGTACTTGACAGAGTGAAAAATCTGACCTTGGCATCTGAACTAAAGTCTTTACCTGCGTGTTTTCAAATATTTTTCTGTTTGTAAAGGGATTCACTATTGTTTAATAAATGCAAGAAAAGGATAGAGAGATGTAAAAAAATAGAAAAAGAAAACGCTTGAGAAATATGAACAGAAGATATCCCACTCAGTGAAACAAAATGAATTGTAGGTATATAAACATACATGAGCTCACACACACACACACATATGCACAGACTCACACAAATGGATATGAAGTAAAAATTGTCTGATATATATTTTCATGACTATTTTAATACTATATTTACTTTCACTCAATGAAATATTTTGTTTGATTTAATTTCTTTTTTCAGACCGTTGCTTTTTTTTTTTTAAGTGTCTAGTAATGACATGCGCTTCAAAGACACTGACTGTGAAACAAAGCATCGTATTATATTTATAATTTTAAAAAATCTTGGTTTTTAAACATTGTATTTCATTGTAAAATCTTAACCTATATAGTTCCCTAAAGGTTTCTCATAGCGATACAAACTTAAAATAGTCGAGGGTGTACTGATGTTATGAAAACCGAGGGTGTACTACTGTTTTAGAAAGTGTAATTGTGGTTAAATAACCCACAAATCTTCAATAACTTATAAGAAGGATTACCTATACAAAGGTAGTCAATAAAAACAGTTTTTCGTCCTTTTATCAACACTGTACGAAAACTGACTCGATTCTATGTGGTTCGTATGGGTTTTTTGTTGTTGTTGTTGTTGTTTTTTTTTTTTTTTTTTTTT